>RJWJ010002366.1:88942-103064 GCA_004363605.1 Indri indri
AGGCATGCGCCACCATGCCCGGCTAATTTTTTCTATATATATTTTTAGCTGTCCAATTAATTTCTTTCTATTTTTGGTAGAGACGGGGTCTCGCTCTTGCTCAGGCTGGTCTCGAACTCCTGAGCTCAGAACGATCCGCCCGCCTCGGCCTCCCAGAGTGCTAGGATTACAGGCGTGAGCCACCGCGCCCGGCCCTAATATGTGTTCTTACACAAGGAACAGTAAAGTAATACTCTGAGAGGCATTCCCAGAACGGGGTAATCAGAAGTCAACATGGTGTATGAGCATCCAGAGGGAGGTACTTTAGCCTCTACGAAGCTCCCTCTCCAGTACCATGGAACATTTAGGGTTCTGAGGAGCCCAGTGGAAACTCTCAACCAGGCAGTTTGGATCTGTTTTGTTCTCATGTTTAAGATAATTGAATTCGCACAAGTCCCCTTATGCCCAAATTTATTCCTTCTTCTCCACAGAAAAATTTCCAGAAAATTTAAAAATTTTCACAAAAGAAAACACACTAAGCAGGGTCAGCTCACCAAGTAAAAGTGGAGGCCAGGAGATGGAGAGAAAGTATTTAGGGGCGGGGACAGAGAAAATAGCAGGGTTGAGACGACTGCGTCAGGAGTGTTTGTGTTTCACCTTCTCGCTGAAAGTTTACTATAAAAATACAAGTCACCAGTCATGTCTAATCTGGGCTAACAGAGAGATGTGTTTGTCGATGAACAAAAGTGTTTAGAAAGGGGGCCCTGGTAACGGGTTGTGGCGATGGCAGCTGGGCTATTCAGCAAAGGTGACGAACTGGCAGAATTCACAGGTCTCTGCAGTGCTGGTCCATCCTGTCGGCAAGGAGCTTTCCCAGGCTGTTGGGTAGATGTGGTAGGGGGCTTAATTCCTACTCCAAATTAGCCCGGCAATTCCTCAGGAAGGCAAACCCCTTCTGCAGCACCTGTCTGCGCTGCACGGGGAGGGGATTGCTGGCTAGAGTAGAGATGCGGATGGCAGAGGAATCCCATGGGCCACGTGGGCAGATGGGTTGCCCAGCTTTTCATTCCAGTGCACTTACGTGGGACAGATGTGTTGGCTGTGACTCCCCACTCGGCCCCTTTGCAGACACTGCTAATCACAGTCAGGATTCTGAGCCCAGAGCCTGGCTGGCAGTGACACATGCTTCAGGTTGCTTATGAGAAGGATCTGGAACTTATGCATTTCTAATGGATCTTTCCTGACCAGACCTCAGAACCTTCAATATAAATGAGGAAGCAAAGTGTCACCACCAGTTACCCTGAGAAGACCCTGTCTATCTGTGACCCTGTCACAGACAGTACCTTGGGCTCCCACTTCCTGGGTGGAGGAAAGGGCAGTTCTGTGCAAACTCCCATCCTTAACATTGTGAAGCCTTTAGAATGGTCTCTTGTGGACAGAGATTCCAGTGGGGCTGGGGCAGGCAGGAACCACTCAACCAGGCCTCCCAATATGCCCTGTCCCCCTCTTAGCATGGCCAGGTGTGGCTGGGGAACTCTATGCTAGTAGACAAGCATACAGACCCCAAAAGGTGGGACCCCGGTCAGTGGGGTGCCGGGATGTGTGGGGGAGGCAGCCGGGACAGGGCTGCCAGGTGGGAGAAGGAGCCAGCCTCTCCTGGGGGGCCCTGGGCAAGTCGCTGCCCTCTTAGGGCCTGTGTTTTCTCATCTGGAAAATGCAGGAGTGATGAGCCCGTTGTGGAGGCCTCTGAGGGTGTTTGTGTCAGGCTCTTCCTCAGAGGGATGGTGGTGAGGGCGATGAGAATAGTTATTTGAAACTGAATCCACAGGAGACCCTGTAAGGTAGGTTTAGTCCCCATGGCACTTTCCAGATGAGGAAGAGTGTCAGGGAGGCCAGGCTGCAAGCCCAGAGGGAGTAGTGAATCCAGAATCAAGTTGACTGGAGGTGGCGGTAGCATTGCACCAGCTGACTCAGGTCAGTCATCCATGGTCCAAGGTCAGCAGGGCTGGGGTGTAACTGGGTGAGTGGAGGAGAATCTCACTGACCTTGTCTCTAACCCAGGCAGGTGTGGACCTCCAGGTTGGCCGCCCTGCGGAGGAACCCCCAGAGAGCCCAGATGAGGCAGCAGAAGCAGAAGAATGTGAGTGTCTTTGTGGCAGGGAGGGCCTTCGGGGAGTCAGAGCGCAGGGGCAGCTGCTTATCTGTCAGTCTCCATGTTAAGAGAGCAGGGTTCTTTCTCCCTCATCCTTCGTTTCTGTTGTGACAGTGCCTGAAATGCCTCTATCCGAGAGACCAGAGCAAGGCCCTGGTAGAGCTGGGCTCAGAGTGGATTGGGGAAAGGGGGGAGCCAGAGACCAGAAGACTTCGCGACTTCTCAAATTCCCACCTTAGAGGATCCCCTCCTTTGTGGCCTTGGCGGCCAGCTGCGGGGAGAAGAGGGAGAATTGGAGACAGCGGAGGGTCTTTGGCTTCTCCAAGTGGGGGGGCCTGAGTAGGGGAATCAAGATCACGGGGCACTTTGGGTCCTGTTGGCCTATGTCAGTTATGGCCGAGACATCCAGAGTTGGACCCCCAAGTCCTGGGAACCAGCCTGGGTGGGAGTCAGAGAAGTGGTGGGTGTGGCCCCCAAAGCAGCTTAGGGGGTCTCCTCCCTGCGTGGCTGAATTTGCTGACTGTGAGAAGCAGGGATCGGACCTCTCCCCTGGGAAGTTTTTTCTAGCAGTGGCAGAAGCGTCCCTCTGAGAAGCCTGACCCAGACGTGGGCTATTGCTGCCAACCCAGGCATCCAAGGGGTGCTCCTGCGGTGCAGAGCGGGACATGGGACAGCCTGGAGAACTAGAAAGGCAGCTTTGAAAAGGCAAGTACCAGGTTACCAGGGATTGGATATTTTCATTGTAGGCAGTTACCTGACATATCAGACACACTCTCTAGGGAACTTCCTGCCTGGGTTCCCAAGAAGCCTGAGAAGTTCCAGGCCCAAAGATAGGCCTTTAGCTCCCTTCCTACGGAGGGGCAGTTCTGCGCATGTCCAAAAGGAAAAGTCAGAGAGGGAGGGGTTCGAAAGGGCAGGGCCGACAAAGAGAACGTGGGAAGGGGCGGTGATGGAAAGAGGAAGTGGAGTGTGGATGGAAGGGGTGAAGGGGCAACTATAACCATGGCAACCCTAGTAAGCTGAGAGAGCCCCTGGTTTCCTAGCTGGTCTGAGAAGCATCAAACTTCAGGCAAGACAGGTCAGAAGCTAGCATCTCCCGAAGATGTGGGGTCACAATTACAGGGGAGACTGGTCGCCCTTACTGTGCTCACTTCCACAGGCAGGAGAGTTTCAGAACAGCCAGGTGAAACCGCTCTGGCCATGCACGTAGGGGTGGGCCCAAAGCAGAGCTTTCGCAGGGCATTGTAACGCTTTACCACCTCCCAGCCCTAGGGCTGCACGGCTGCAGTCCCGGCCTGCGCGAGGCTGGGGGCATTGGGCAGCTCTGGAGGGAGGAGGAGGGCAGTGTGCTCCTCGCCTTTTTCAAAGGCACCTGGCTGCTGGCTCCCTGCCACCCGCTGGCTCCAGAGTCCCTGCAGGGACAAGAGGGGCCAGCCCAGGCGGGGCAGTGAGGGGGGTGAGAGGCTGCGAAGTGCGTCTGGCATTTGCCTTCACCTGGAGTCTCCTCCTCACGCCACCTCCCGCCCACACCGGGGTCTTTCTGGAGCATGGCCTCCTGCAGCACAGGGAGCCGCCTGCTTTCCTAAACTGCTGTGCGAACTGGCTGAGCTCCGCTTTTTCCAGCTAGAGCATCAGTTCAGCCGCTTTTAGGAGAAATCAATTACCTGGCCCATGTATAAAATTTCAGAGCTTTGCAGGGGGTGACGTGGGCTGTGCCTTTGTGGAAATGTCACCCTTGCTAAGGCCTTTGTGGATGTAGAAGGTGAGGCATGAGGGAGGCTAATTATTGAGTTTCCCAGGATCTGCAAAGAGCAGGAGGAAAAATCCCAATTCCCAGGCATGTTTGGTAAATTTCACCAACCCATTTAGGTGGACAGGGCCCCAAAATCAACCTGGAAGTGATTATGGTTTAAGTCCTTTACACTTGAAAGTGATCACCCTCATCTCAACTCAGCCTGACTGGCCGGTGTCTCAGAGACACAGATGGTGACCTGATCCCTCAGAACAGATAGTGCTTCAGCGTTGGGGAAGCGACTTTCAAGGTGTGGAGCATTTGAGGGTTTTGCATCTCTGCACTGGATGTAAAGTTCATCACCCGCGGCGATCAGGGAGGTCCCTTGACTCCTGGGCCTGTTCTGTTTCGTTTTTCTGTGTAGACAAATGAAACATCCAGGAGCATTTCTGCTTGCATGTAGCCTCTTAATAATTGATGTCCCTAAAATTCTTATGTCCTCAGGGACAGTTTTGATGGATTGATTGATTCCCAGATGGTACCAGCTTTCATGTTGTTATATCTAATCTGTAAAAACTCGGGTGTTAATCTACATGAAAGTAAGACCTTGTTTATAGTACACATTCCAATAGCATTCATTTGTAATCTTTGAATGTGGGATAATATCAAAAGAACTGAAAACCTTGATTATAAAAATTGGACCCTATTACTTTGTGAAGAATTTACTTCATTAGAAATAATGTGATTTCATCAGCACTTTTGTAATCAAAGGAAAAAAAATTGTGTCATCCATAAGCATGGCAAGGTGAGAGGGAGACCACAGGACAATACTAAGGCTCCTCTCCTGATTTAAATGAGGCCTGTGCAGACAGTCTGTGTTCAAGGGCATGCGCCCCTCCCTGTCCCTCAGCATTCTCTTTCTACTCCTTCCTATAGCCTCATTAGGTGGGATTTCCAACATCCCACAAGTGTTGGATGGGGATATTGTAACATAAGCATATCCATCATATTTAAAGCAGTATTAACGGAGAGGAGTGTCTTGTGATATGTGTTAAGAGGCAATCTGGCCGGGTGCGTGGCTACAAAGATGCCGTGCTCATAGCCGTTCAGTCCTGATGCAGCCACAGCTGCTGTTCACAAATCTGGGTGCTCCTGCGGTTTGGTATCTTCTATTTAGATTTCATATCTCTGACCTCCCTCTGCTAACCTCATCCCTGACTGTATCTGCTGGGTTTTCTGGTTTGATCGAGTTGTTTCCCAGGAGCCAGTTGTGTAACTGTATGTCACAGGGTCTTTAGGGGTTCCCTCCTCACTACCTACGTCACCGTACACTGGCCACTACTTACCATGTTGTAGCCCCTGTTCATCTGCTCCCGTGGAGCTGTGAACAGTTCTAGTTGATCTCATTCTGATGCTGCTGAGGCTGCTTAGGAAGCTGGACATCTTGTCTGTGGTGTCACTGATGTCATTCCTTTTGTGTGTTTTGCAGTCTGGCACTATGGGAACACTTGTCATAGAAGGCACTTTTAGATCCTTACTGATTTAACCCTCAAATCAACTTGATCAAGTAGGCATGTCATCCTCATTTAACAGGTGATAAAACTGACACTGAGAGGGGTTGAGTGACTATCTTAACTTTACACGAGTTCATGGTGCATTTCGAGTCTTAACCTGGAGCTCTGCCTGTAAGGTGTGCACAATTATCTCGTCTTCTACTTTGTGTCTCTCTGCCTGCATCCCCAAGGGCACACATTCTATTCGGAGTCTATTTTCTACTTGATGATAAGGAATTGCATAAATGTGGGGTTGGTGTGGGGGGGAAGTAACTGGAAATTGGCATTTCCTGTCCTCTGCTTTTCCCTTCAGCTGGTGCCAGGTTTATCAAGTGAGCTGGAGCAGTGGTAGATCTTGACCAGTTTTCACCTTGAATGTTTGAATTATCCCTTTCATTTGCATTGGACTCTGATCCTAGTGCAGAAGAAAGATTAGGTGACTCAACTGTCATGAAGGACAGAGCCACATATCCTATCTCTGATGCATATTTGTGGGTCATTCTCTCAACTGAGGCTGTCGAGCCAGTGTTAAAAGTCAGGAGAAAGACTACAGACCCAGGGGATCATTGCTGCGTTCCTCGGTGCACACCGATGGCTACAGATCATTTCCCGCTTCCCACCTCAGAATGAAACACTGCCAAACACACACGCTCAGTACCCCTGGCTCTACCTTTCCTTCCAGCCTCCTTATGAACAGCCCAAGGCCTTACCTTGCCTTTGGATGTGCTGCTCACTGGAATGGAAATAGAGTTTCTCACCCATTCCTTCAAATGATTTCGCCTCTTCTTCTGGGCCTTTTTCTGTAAAGCAGATCTGTTGGAAAGTAGGACGGTCAGTGTGGCATTGGATGGAGGGGCAGCAGGGATCTGGGTCTTCAGTTCCGAATCCCATGTTGAGGCTCAAGTCAAAAGTCCCCTCCCTTACACGTCCAGATTTAAAGTGTGGAATGTTCTGCTGGATCTACCTTTTATAAGCAGGCATGTCTGAAGGCATTTCTCCCTTCTCTACTCATCATAGACTCAATAAGGGATGTTTCAGGTTGTGATTTCTTTAGGGATGTAGAAACAGATAATGGGAGATTTTTGACTTGTCATAGTGTCATAAAGCAGGATATCAAAGCCAACGGGGACAGGGACAGGAATGCAGGGGACTCCATCTGATTTCTTGCTCAATCCACACCCAGAAGTATTTAAGACCTTGCCCAGATTTCAAAATGCAGAATTAAACAGACCATATATTGATACATGTATATATTTTGCACATTGAAGAAAATACTGTAACATATAGTGTTAAAAATTATATACATAGGCCGGGGGCGGTGGCTCATGCCTGTAATCCTAGCACTCTGGGAGGCCGAGATGGGAGGATCGCTCAAGGTCAGGAGTTCGAGACCAGCCTGAGCAAGAGCGAGACCCTGTCTCTACTAAAAAGAGAAAGAAATTAGCTGGAAAACTAAAAATATATATAGAAAAAATTAGCTGAGCATGGCGGTGAATGCCTGTAGTCCCAGCTACTTGGAAGGCTGAGGCAGAAGGATTGCTTGAGCCCAGGAGTTTGAGATTGCTGTGAGCTAAGCTGATGCCATGGCACTCTAGCCCAGGCAACAGAGCCAGACTCTGTCTCAAAAAAAAAAAAATTATATACATAGATGTTATAATTTTTCAAATGCTTGGACTTGGAAATGACCAATATTAAACTATATTAGATACACATATATGTGATAAAATTAAGATGCAGTGGAAAAGTAAAAACAAAATGTCCTTTCCCATCTTGAAAGTGAGGGAGATGATTACATCAAATGTTATTGCTTTGAATTGATTAGAACCAACGCTAACCCACACACGCTCAGTACCCCTGGCTCCCCAAGAGCTAACCCAAGTGACTGCTGATTCTAGAGGCAGCAAAAGGTCCCACTGGAGAGAGAAACTTCCCCTCTACCTCACCGCAGTCATCCTGGGAGTTCCACTGTGTTCTGTAGAATTATTCACCTTCCACAGTCTGAGCTGATAAATTCAGCTAGGTCATTATCATTGTTCTTACAACTTTGGACCTTTTTTCTTGTGCTTCTGTTTAAAATGGGTTGCACATATGACTATTGCATCATGAGTTTCCAGACATCTAATGGGCCACTTGTCTGTGTCTTGCTTTTAAAAAAACACTAAAATCCAAACGAACAAACAAGCAAACAAAAAAATACAGTCCTGACATTAACCTTTGAAAGCTGCCTGTGATCGATGCTGACTCACTGACCTCCCTACTTCTCAATCCACAGAGAATGTAGAAGAATTGTCAGGTCTTAGGACACATGGTCAAGGTAAGGATGTGCCCAGTGAAGTGTGTGGTGGGTCCCTGACCCACAGCCCTTCAGCTCAAATAAGAAAAATAAGCAGAATATGCAACCAAAGAAGCCCTGGCAACTTCAGATTCTGGGGCACTATATCAAGATTGACAGAAGGAACAAAGGCAAAGGTGAGACATCCGAAGCGTTGAAATCATCCTTGGACATTGGAATTCTGGTGTCTCCCACTGACTCTGTGTCTACAGCCTTCTCTAAGCATGGATAGAGGAACTCAACAGAAGTGCACAAAGAGCACAGTACACTCCTGAATTCCTCACTCAGGAGCTCATGCTACACCTGGAGGATCATTTTGGGCAGGTTTATGGGGCCATCTTTAAACTGCATACGGCAGGTAGGATAGCAATGGAGTCCAAATGAAAGTACATGTGGGGCTGCCTGGAACTGGGGGCTGGATATGACATGAGGACAGAAGCAGCATTGGCAAAGTTTGCAAAACTTTCGATGCTTTCTTCACTTCAAAATATGAGCAAGGACTGTGCCCTTGCTTCCTATCCCCCAAGGGGACCAGGAAGTTGAGACATGTCCAGACACTTAACATAGATTGTTCTCAGGCAAGAAAAGCTGCAAAGGAAGATCCTACTGCAGAATATTCCCAGGAGACTCCAACTGAAGCATCAGCAAACTATAAGGAAATTGAGGATGTTTTTTTTCCCTGGTTCCCTGCTCACGCCGTGGACTCCCTGATTTGTTATTTCTGTAACCTTGAGGGTGGATTATCTTGAAAACCCAGGGTAACCAAAAGGATTCCTCACATATGTGTGTTCTTTCTTTCTTTCCTTTCTTGTTTTTGAGACGGAGTCTCACTCTATCACCTGGGCTAGAGTGCCGTGGCGTCAGCCTAGCTCACAGCAACCTCAAAGTCCTGGGCTCAAGTGATTCTCCTGCCTCAGCCTCCCGAGTAGCTGGGATTATAGGTGCACGCCACCATTCCTGGCTAATGCTTTCTATGTTTAGTACAGACTAGGTCTCGCTCTTGCTCAGGCTGGTGTTGAACTCCTGACCTCAAGCGATCCTCTGCCTCGGCCTCCCAGAATGCTAGGATTACAGGCGCGAGCTACCGCGCTCGGCCCACATTTTATTTCTTAGATGATTTTCTTCATTTTGAAATCTCAGGCTGCCTGCTCAAAAGACGAGAGGCCGGGAAAGGTCATAAAATCTGAAATGTTAAAATAATTATCATTATATTGTATTCATTTGTGAATAATATACATATATATTATTCACAACTTCATATAACCGTATACACAAGGTTAATGCAAATGTCCCCCGTGTGGGGCCAGGCCCAGGGCAGGGAGACAGCGCTCCACGAAAAGGGGCGGATCCAGGAACCTGTCATTCTTGCCTCATTCAGCCCTGTGTGTGATCTCGTCTCCTGTCACTCAGGGACCGGAGGGGAAGGGCCTGGAGTCCTGTCCAATCAGAGGCACGTGTGTGGGAACTGTCCAATCAGACACCCAGCCGGAAAGGAGGGGGCGGAGTTCCGGCACTGGCGGGGCGTTTGTCTCTCACCAGACTCGGAGCTAGTGAATCCGGCGTCCCTTCTCTGCCTTGTTTCTTCAGCTCGGGAGGTCCAGGTGGTTCTGCCGCAGCTTCTGTCACCTTGGGACCCGCAGGTACTGGGAGAGCCGTGGCCAAGATGCCAGGACACCGAGGAAGTTAAGAAATGGTGAGTGTGCGGGCGAGTGTGCTGGTGGGGGAGCGCCGGAGCCGGTCAGAGCCGGCTGTGGCGGCCGCGGGCCTCCCCGTCCGCTCTGAAGTCTGAGAACCGGTCCCCGCTGGGGAAGTTTGGCCCTCGGTCCCCTTTGGCTGCAGGAGGGACTGTGCTGGCAGCTAGGACCAGGCATCCTGTCCCATCCTGCAAGGCATATTTGGCGCCGCCACAGCCCTCCCTGTCCGCTGCCTCGCGTCTCCCCCAGATTGTGCGGTGACAACGCGGAAGTCATCAAGGAAGGTTCCCGACTCGGTGTGCAGGTTCTTGCGTGGGAGGAGCTGTGTCTGTGGGGTCCCCATCCCTCTTTTCTCCTGTTAAAAATTAAACTGACGCGCCGCTACAACCTGAAACAGAATTTGAGCAAACAGCGATTTATGAGCGGAGAAGCCTCCAGCCATGATTTGTAGTTTGGTATCCACCGGAGGGGCTTGAAGACAAAGACTTTTATAAAGGTGCAGGAGGAAGCAAACCATATTCAATAATTGATTGGGTGCAGTTCTGTAGTCAGCTTATTTGGACTATTCAGGTGGAAATTTTCTGGTTATCTAATCAGAGGTTAGCTTTGCGCAGTGTCACTATCGTAGCCAATGAGGTTTATCCGAGACGTGATTATTGCTAATTGAAACTTCTCCCAATAGCCCACCATGACGACTTGAAATATAGTCAGTATTGGCAATTTTTGACAGTCTCTATGGAAACTGAAAAAACAAATCAGAGGTTAATTGGAAGTTTGTGGTTTGTTAAACCTGAATTTTGTGTCCCTTTAAGGTAGTGATTTATAAAAAATGAAATTGAGTTAGATTTTGCATTTCTTTAAGGTAGGAACGTGGGGCACTAGAGACACTTCAGTCTAATTGCCTCTGTTATTTAATTATTTTAACACTCCACAGGGGGATTGGTCCCCCCCCCACCTTTTTCCAAAATATGGCAAGAGGGGTTTCAAATACACCATCCCGTTCCCCCAGCCTAACTCAGACTTGCAGTAAAATCTTAAATCCAGTTTCTTTTGAATTTCGCCAAACACCAAATTCCCCTCTCTAATTCACACGTTTATCTCTTATTTGTCTTTTATTATACATTTCCCACTCGGTATTTAAATAAACCATTTTTTTTCTTTTTTTTACAGAGAAGTGGGTGACACTCTTTTAAAGATCTGTTTTCTGTTTATAAATATTTCACATGAGATGGAAACAGAATAATCCCTTTACGCTCCACTATAAAAAATTACTGTGCCTCTCCTTTTTCCTGCCTTAGACACAGGCTCTTTTATCAGAATGTCTTTGGGTTGAGGTTCTGCTTTGGAAACTGTACAAAGTGATGTGTCCTCAGCCACCCTCTAGACTTTATCTGGTCCTGAGTTGTAGAACTCTCTGGGGATGACCTAAGATGCCTACAGCAGTCATGACTGCTAGGTTGTCTAGTGAATATTAGCCCTGGGTCATCTCCCAGAGGACAGCCTGAGGTGTGGGTGTAGAGCCGCCCAGAGAAGCATCTGGTGCTGAGAGCAGTCAGTCTCCTGGTATATCCTTCATATGAAAAGCTAGCTTCTTGAGACATCAATGCTTTCTTCCCCCAACCACGGTTTCCATGCCTTGGAGATACATTGGTGGTCAGTAAATTGGATGCTGCTATGGAGGAAAAAAGACAGAAATGATTCATGCCCTCTGGATTCTCTGAGACTTGTGAAGAGAGAAACACTATCCCCAAAGAAAACCCACTCAGTGAGGAAGTTTAAGAACCTGTAAAGCAAAATGCACCTCAGACACACAGGGAGACACAGGGCAGTGGCTCCTGGGAGGCTGGTCATTGAGAACTTAAACGAGCAGGATGAGAATGGGAGGATGTCCTAAATGATAGGATGGCCTCGCTTGAAACTTGACTTGGACATGTTTGTGCTCCAGTCAGCACTGCCACTCCCTGAGTTTGTCACCTTAAAAAGATTTATTCACTTATTTCAACTTCAGTTTTTTTATTAACTGTAAATTGCATTTTATCAGTAGAGTTTAACAGATAAAAAAATATTTCCAAAGGGAATGACAACTGAGTATTTCAGAAGAAAAATCTAGTCATATATTCCATTTGTTAAAAAATTTATATATGTTTTTCTATCCCAGAGTGAATATACTAAGTTTCTTAGATCTGTTCTTTTTTGGTGTAATTTCAAACAACCTCAGAATTTAGCTGTGGGAATCCTACCCGGGAAAAGAAATGGGAAAAAAAATCTCTCTTCCACTATGGCTGTAGAAAATAAATAAATGAGAAAGTGTGGTAAATTAATTGGTAAATCACATAGATTCATGATAACATCAGTTCGGGTTTTTTTTTGTTTGTTTTTTGCTGGGTGGAGAATGAATTTGTGACAGTGTATATCTCCATGGATAACCTGTTCCCTAGATGTCTGCGTTTAATGCTAAATTTTATGGTATGGATCTCAGCACTTGCTAATAATGTTCACATATAATTAACTGTTTAATAAGTGATTTGTTACCATGGAACTAATTAAATGGCCTGTTTTTGTTTGAAAGGTATAAATACTTTTGCTTTTTCCTGTTGAGGTATAAAATGTAAGCACTTCATCATTTTCTTCCATTCTATAGACATTGTGTTTGAGTGATTTTGCTGGATTCTTCAAACACTGGATATTTTCTTATTTAAAACTCAGTGAATGACCCTTACGGGAAGTAGAAGCCTGAGCCCAGTGACTCTGGGCCAAGTCAGTCTGAAAAAGGAGGTTATTGAAGGCCCAGTTAGTTCCTCCTGGGGATCCTCCCTAGCAGGTGTCGCAGCTGCCTACACCAGCCATGGAAGGAGCCAGTTATACTGAGAGAAGCTTCAGAGCCCTGGAAAGCTGGGGGCTCCCAGGAAGATGAGGTTGGGGTCAATATGGAATGGGCTTGGGAGACCCTGAGCATGGAATGGTTATTATTAAATACTTTGGGGCTGTTTCTAGACTTTGTCAAATAAATTTGAATTTAGGTAAGAAGCCACTTAAATCTAAAGGAATATTGCAACAGGTGGAAAGCACAACTGTAAGATTTTTGAGGAGCTCAAAGTTTAGGCAATTGGGTGTCGGGCAGGTGGGAGGGGGAAGGAGAGGGATGGGTATATGCATACATAATGAGTGCAATGCGCGCCATCTGGGGAGTGGACACGCTTGAAGCTCTGACCTGGGAGGGGGGAGGGTAAGGGAAACATACGTAACCTAAACATCTGTACCCCCATAATGTGCTGAAATAAAAAAATTTAAAAACTTTAGGCATAAAAAGCCTTTCTTTCATAGAGAGGAGCAAACAAAATTAAAAAGAAAGTGGTGGCTCATGCCTGTAATCCTAGCACTCTGGGAGGCCGAGGCGGGCAGATCATTCCAAGCTCAGGAGTTCGAGACCAGCCTGAGCAAGAGCAAGACCCCGTCTCTACCAAAAATAGAAAGAAATTAATTGGACAGCTAAAAATATATATAGAAAATATTAGCCGGGCATGGTGGCGCATGCCTATAGTCCCAGCTACTCAGGAGGCTGAGACAGTAGGATTGCTTGAGCCCAGGAATTTGAGGTTGCTGTGAGCTAGGCTCCAGGCAAGAGAGTGAGACTCTGTCTCAAAAAAAAAAAAAAAAAAAAAAAGAAAGAAAGAAAGTGGGAGGGGAAGGGCAGGATGAAGAGCAGCAAAATCGGATCCTAGGTCATAGAACATTTCACCCAAAAGTCAGCTTATTCATGGGAGGGGCATAAAGAGGGGTTAGATGTTGGTTAAGGCTAAGGGTGGGTCAGTGTTCTGGGACCTGGGGAAGGAGAGATACTTCAGCAAAGTTTGGTTACCAAGTATTTCGTTTTGACCACTGAAGACGAAATTGTTGAGCTGATTTTTTATGAGAAAAAAATAGGAATTTGCAAAGTTTGTGTCTGACTTTTGGATGGGTAAAAAAGGGAGCACCATCTAAGTCACAATGAAAAAAATATTTCTTTGCACTAAGCTGGTCTTGCACAGAATATGGAGGATTTCTTTAATCACAGCTATATACCAGAATTACTAGCCTACCCCATCTTTCCCTGCCACCTTCTTTTGCCCAATAAATCTCTTCCATTTGGATGTTTCTGAGCTGTATCTTTTATAATAAACTGGTAAATGTGGGTACAGTGTTTTACTAAGTTTTGTGAATAGTTTCATCAAATTATTGAACCTGATGCAATTATGGGAGCCCACATTTACAGGCAATTGCTCACAAGTGTAGATGGGCCCCTGGAACTTGGGCCTGGCGTCTGTAGTGGGGCAGTGTTGTGGGACTGAGCCATGGGGTGATGTCAGAATTGAGTTATTCGAGACTCAATTGGTGTTGGAGAATTGGTTGGTGTTCAGCAAATGCCACACATTGGTGTCAGAAGTGGTGGCTGGTAAAAGACATCACAGGGGCCTGGGATTGAAAGAAACTCTGTGTGTCTTGGGGAAGGGAGGCTCTGTTCTCCCACACACAGGCTGTCACATTGCAGTGTCCTGTGATTCCAGGTTTTCTCCCAGGGTGAAAGGGCCCTGAGGATGTAGAGGGAAGGAGTTCTGAGAACAGACCCCCTCCCTCCACCCTGCTGCCACCACGTGATTCCCACGAACTCACGAACACACCCACTAGACACTGAAGTGGCCA
>RJWJ010002367.1:0-102851 GCA_004363605.1 Indri indri
CTGTTATAAAAATATTATAAAATATCTATTCTTTTGTTTATGAATATTTGGATTGTTTATAGTTTTTCACTATTTTGAACAATGCTGGGGCACACATTCAGTTCACATTATAAAAATTTTAGAATCAATTTTTATTTGTGTGAATGGTCTTTAATTTTGTAATAAGGATCCCATTTGTTATTAAGAATGGACCATCCTCGTAGAATTAATCTGAGAGTCTTCCTGCTCTTCTCATTCTATGGAAAAATTTGTGTAGGATTGAAATGATCTCCTCTTTGCATATTTAGTAGAACTTTCCTGTAAAACTATGTGTAGCTTTCTTTGTGGAAAAATTTCGAATTACTAATTATTTTTCTTGTTGGTTGTAGACCTCTTCAGGTTCTATTTCAGAGAGAATTTGTTTGAAAATTTGTCTATTTTTTATATATTTTCAAATACATTGGCATAAATGATTCAATCATATATTATTATTTCAAAATCTGTACTATATCTGCATTTGTGTCCTTTTATTAATTCCTAGTATTATTTGTTATATTTTGTCTTCTTCTTCTTCATTAGTCTTGCCAGAGGATTCTCAATGCTGTAAGAGAAGTCTTTTTATGAACCACACTTTTTCACTTTGTTGTTTGATCTTCAATATTGTGTTTTTATTTAATATTATATAATTTTATGATATTATCATTATTATGTCATTCTTCCATTAATTCCCTCTGTTTGATGTTTAGTTTATTAACTTCTGTCATATAAAGAGAGCTATGTTAAAATCTCCTATTCTGGTCCTGGACTTGTAATTTATTCTTGTAGTTATCCATTTTTGCTTTACATATTTTGTAGCTATATTTTTAAGTCCACATCAATTTGGAGTTGTTATATTTTGTTGGTAAATTAAAGCACAACAATATATGTAGTTTCTCTTTATCTTTACTAATTCTTTTACCCTAAAGATTTTTGTCTGAAATTAAATGGTTATATCAGCTTTTAGTGGTTGCTATTTTTTCTTTACTTTCTAACTGTCAATGCCATGGTTACAAGTGCTTCCTATAAACAACCTATAATGGAATTTTGTTTATATCCAATCAAGCTCTTAAATGAGAATTCAGAATGCTCTAACTCTAAGCATTCTCCCTCTCAGCTCATGTGATATTTTTGTCTAGGATTTTTACACTATCTTGACATTTTCCCATTTTTAACCTTCTAAATTAGTATTATTTAATGCCACCAACATTATTTTAGATTTACCCATATGTTCACCATTTTTTCTAGGTTGATTTTCTTCCTTCCTAAAGTCCATCTTAAAATTTCTATTAGTGAGGGTCTTGTACTACTAAACTCTCTCAATTTTTGTTCTCTAAAAAATGTTCTTTGCACTTGGTATTAAAAAATAATTTTCAGAGCATATAATTCTATGCTAGTTTATTTTATTTTATCACTTAAATATGTCTTTCCACAGATTTGTAGCTTTCACTGTTGCTGCCAGTCAGATGGCAATTTACTTTCTATGGGTAAATTTTTTTGACTACTTTAAAAATATTCTCTTTTTCTTTGGCATTACACATTTTGACTGGTAAGTCTAGTATTGGCTTATTTTTATTTATCTTGCTTGAGGATTGACATCCTTCATGTATCTGGAGTTTATGTCTCTCTGAAAAATTCTTATTGTTTTTCCAACATTTTATATATTCTCTTTGTTTAGAATTTCTCTCTTCCCAAAATTTGTTGATATATTTTGCACCTTCTCTTTTCTCCCTGTCTGTAAACTCTCTCTCTTAACTAAATTTTCTCTATGCTGTATTCTCTGTAATTTCTTCAGCTCTGTCTTCCAGCTGACTGATTTTCCACTGAGCTGAATTCGATGGTCTTTTAACTTCTATCTATCGATCTATTTATCTATCTGTCTAATCAAGCATTAAGTAGAAGGAAAAAATGCAATGCAGAAAGAAGATAAGAGTGATTCTGACTTCTCAATTTCACTTGAGGTCAACAAATCTGAAGTCTATTTCTGAAAGAATATAGTAATATGCTTATCTATCCATAGAGTGAGTATTGTCTTTCTCAGCAGTTTTCTGCTAAAGCCTTAGATTTTAATCTTTTTGTTTGACTGTTTTCTTCCCATCTTGAATGTTAGTTTTTTCTTTTCTTCTTCTTCTTTTTTTTTTTTTTACCTTTTTACAGGTTTACTGAAAATAAATATTGTATTCTTAATCACCTTTCAAATAAACAGTAGAAGATTCATTACCTAAAATATAAATAACTTTGGGTATGCATGTTACTATGCAGGTAAGCCAAAGATAACATTGCATTTGAGTTCCTTGTTAGTGATCTTTTAAAACATTTCTCTGGTACAACCATCTTCAAGTAGGCTTTTGGATTCAAGGCAGCAGTAAATGAAAGTAAATTACATACAAAAGGTCTCCTATAGTCAGACCCTGGGAATATCCCAGTATCCTTGTTTGGGTCCTTTTTTATCATTTGTGCAGAACTGAAAAGCTCCCACCGAAGGTGGCCCCTGCATACTAACTGATCATTCTGTCTAGACAGGTGACTTAATTTCTGTTTTAACTATTAATAAATATGGAACAAAAAATGGAATTTAGGCAATAGGGGATGTCTAAAGTAGGCTGTTGTCATTTTCGCCTATTAATTGGGGAGGATTAGGGAAATATTCAAGAATTGAGGTTTTAGATTTATCTAAATAACTGGAGGTTTTAAGAAAACAATGTATCTTTACTAAAAAAAAAAAATCTTTGCATGAAATATCTTCCTAATATTTTTATTTGGAGTGAGAGCAAAGATAGTGTTCTTGGTTATAAAGACTCATTCTTTCCAAGGCTATTCGAATCTTGCTAGTCCAAACGCCAGATGCTAATACTTGTGTTGGATATGTACATGCTTTGCAAACTACTGTGTGGAAAAACATGGCTGCTCCACTGCAAAAATACCTTCTAACAACAACAAGAACAAGAACGACATCAAAAACCTCAGACTTCTCATGTTGCAAACCACATCTTACTATCTAAGGTTTCCTAGCTGATCTTTGGACCTTTCCCATTTGTCCCCCATATTGCTAGCAGAGTTATTTGTCTAAAATGATCATCTGATCACCTCTTCTTCTTGCTTAATGTTCTTTAATAATACTCCTTATCGATTATAATTAAATTTAAACCTCTTTGCTTTAGATACAAGTCTTCCTGGTGATGATATCTTGTATTCCCTCCCCCACACAGTTCCTAGAAGAGACAAAATTCTCACATGCCTCTTAGACTTTGCGCAAACTGTTCGTTTTTTGCATGTAATGTTCTGCTGATCCCTGCTGCACTATTCCCATGCCCTACCCTACCCCCACCCCTTTTTTCTCTCTGTCTCTATAATTTGTGATTATCCTGTGAGAAACAGTCTGTAAATCTTCAGTCTGGGCTGAGTAGTTCTCTGAATTCTCTCAACATGGCTGGCACTCATTGTACTTTATTATGATTATCCATTATTTGAATAACCTTCCTTACTATTTTCTGATTTTCAATCAGGAGCTCATTGAAAGCAGAAGCTGCACCTTGTTCACCTCAGTTTCTCCAGAGCCCAGCATAGTGACAAACATAAAGCAGATGAATAAACAAATTCTGGCTTAATTACTTGGCTTTAAGTAAATGCCTTATTGAACTATAAAAAAAATTCTTGAATGCATCCACTGTACAATTTCTACTGTTCTAAGGAGAGCAGCATTTCATGACTTAGCTAAAGAGGAATAATGAAATCATTAGCTAACCTGAGTGTCAACACAGGCACAGCCTTCTTAATTTCCTTTCTCAATTTATCTTCAATTAGGAAACTGTATACAAAGTTAAATTGCTGATCTTTGTCAAATGCTTTCATAGTAGCAATGGTAGAATTTGGAATAGTTTACTTATATATAAAATTTTGGTGCTTGGAAACTAATTGAGATGGGATAGTACAAAAGATTATTCTTTGCTCTGATTCCTTTCTTAATTATTAAAATTGAATAAGGATTGCTTCCTGGTCTAAAAAAGCTGATATAAAAAACAAACAAAAATCAAAAAACCAAAAATCTCATTTCTTAAATACGGTGTGTACATTTGCACCTCTGCTTAACATATTTATGAGTATTTTATATAATTTACATAAATAGATGTTCATTATCTGCCCTACAGATATTCAGTTATGTCTTATCTGGAATTTATAGAGGGCAATTCTCATAAATTCAGTTTATTCAATGCCTGGCTCAGTACCATAAGAGCCGCATAATACATGTTTTTTATAATGATGTTAAAATGTTCATTGCAAAGGTGGGCTGTGGTCACATAATCTTTCTATTCCCTGTTCAATGAATAATTCAAGTAGTAGCCTTCACACTCCTCATAAGATTGAGAAGATATATCTATTCCCATGTCTTGTTTTCTATTACTGAGATGTAAGGAGCTACTGCAAATGCAAAGTCTCCAGGGCCTTGTTACAGGGGCCAGCTTCAAGTTTCCTTTGTGAACTCAAAAGGATATGCCGGGAGAAACTTCAGAATAGAATCACTAGTGAAACAGCAGGTGCAGATTTGGGGGAAGTGTCTACATTACACAGAAAGTGTGTATGTACATAGAAAAAGAGTGTATGTTTAGGAGGAGGGGCATTTCTTTGCTTATCTTGTGTTTTATAAACATAACCAAATATTGAAATCTCTCTATGAATATTATTTGAAAACATATAATCTTGCATACAAAACCATGAATGGCAGATTTTAAAATTACGTTTTATACATGATTAAAATATGGTACTAAATATTAATTTAAAATATTAATTAATACTTGTAATTAAGACATTTGAGAATCTCAACAAATTTGTGTGTTTATGTGTAGGAAGAAAAACAAAGAAGGAAATGTAAACTGAAATGCAATGCTATGTATGACAATCCAAATGATCTTTTAACAAATGCTTGTTGGACAACAGCAAAGTAAGCCATTCATTAGGTTTTGAACTATGATCATTAAAATGTAGTGCCTATGAAATGTCTATGAAATCAAAAGAAGATAATCGGGGAAGTACGCTACATTTGTATTTAATGGAAAATTTTCTGCCCTGAGAAAAAAAATTCTCATCTGTACATTAGTTGAGCCTTCACATTTTATTCTAAACATGTAAAAATAAATATAGCAAAACCATTTTTCTATTCTTCTAAAAGATGTTAAGTGCTTCATGAGAGAAAATAGCATTAAACTTTAATAATGAATTTCCTATAATTGTGGACAAACAACTTACCAGGGTTTTTTTCTTCCCTAGGTTCTGATTTAATGAAACCAATCATTTTCTCCACTACCAACTCCTATTTCAAGTGGCACCTGGAAAGAAAGTCCTAGGTGAATATTCTCAAAAATATTGCTTCATTTACAATTTTGAATAATACTTTCATAAGAATTCTGATGACAAAGACAGCCCAAACAGGAAAAACAATAGAAAAGTTTATGACGTATAAAATGAATTCTTCAAAAGAATTTTGTTTCAAAATACCAAGGGTTATAAGTCAAATATATGCAGCACGTATTACTATTTATTACCTTGCATTGGCTGAAATTCATCTCTTCTGACAACCCTGGGTAAATCATGTTACATATTTCATAAAATATGAGTGCTGGTCCTTTTCTGAAGATGCCACTTAGTGTGTGAACTCACTGCCATTGGCTGCATCCCAGTTGCTGTAAGCTCCCTTAAGACCACTACTTCTACAGGGTCCTATGGCAGGCGAATCAGAGAAGAAAAGGTATTTATAGAAAACATATGCAAAAGGTTGATAGCTCGTCCAGTTTTTAGTGCACAGACTGACAGCTAAATACAAATTGAGAAATGTAAGTTTCACTTCGAGCAAATTTACTGGGTGAAAACCTCATTTTTTCATTTCATTTGAATACGTTCACTGCTTCTCAGAATATGCAACTTTATAGTGAGCATATTTTTTATTCTTGAAGGCTCATTATTTTACAGTGAGGTTACTGAACCTAGACCACGTAGTGCAGATTACCCAGCATAATATTAATCAAAATATACATGGCAAATGGGATTCCAAACAGTGCCAAATAGGCATCTGCTTTTAACAGAGAATAAAAAAGTGCATTTAGCTCCTTTATTAAAAGGTATTATGGGCAATTTATTTTTAAGCCATCTCTCTTACACTATTAACTAGCATATAATTTAATGTACTCCCAAGCAACTTGACTTTTACTGTTTCCTTTAAAACATTAATTTGTAAAAGCAAGTTGATGTAAAAGATGCCTTTGACCCTGAGAAAGGATTCAAATCATTAAAAATAAATTAAATGATCTTTTAGACACATGTAACAGTTACTTTAGGGCTTGCAAAATAGCATTTTTTCTGTTGTCGTGTATGATATGACATTTCATAGAAAAAAAATTAAGCTGGTGTTAGTTCTAATATATAAATAATATATTTATATCCTCTGAGTAAACCGTATCAGTTTTAAATCTGAACAGAGTTGCCAGATGTCTAAATATTCTAAACAAACAAATTAAAGGGTTCCTCCAAGTTTTTATAAGACAGACATTCTATTATGTTGTTTAGGAAGTTTTGAACTAGTTAGTGGGTACTGGATTTTGTACATCTTTATAATGTTTACTTTGTAGACAAAGAGGAACCAATTCACTGCCACTGAAATGTGGCTAGTCAATTCTATACTAATAGGCGATGGGGGTAATTATAGGAAAATAAAAAGTTTTCTAGATTAAAAAGGGTAAACTAAAAATTGTGACATGTTTAAGTGGGTGAACTTTTTGAATGGTTAAGTGGCAAATAAAACTTAAATTATAAAAATAATACAAAGATAAATGCTCCTTTTAAAGAAGTGGAAATATTAGAGAATAATAGTACTAAATAAAAAACAACCACAAAAGCAACAACAAAACCTTAATGTCACCCCTGATCCTCTTGCAATAAGATTCTACTAGCTTACTGTAGATAACTACGATTAAAAATTTGGATGGTATTCTTCAAGATCTTTTCCTATATATGTATGTAAAGATATCTTTATCAGTATATATTGGGTCCACATTTGTGTACATGTACAAAAGGAGGTGCACATTAAATATATACATTGTCCACCCTAATTTGTTTTATTTTTCACTTGGCAATAAATGGATAGCAATACTTTGGTATATACATCTTTCATTTTTCTTTGGTATACATGTCTTTTATTTTTCATAGTATTTTTGAGTATGGGTGTGTCTAGGTGTTTTAAATCATTTCCCTACTGCTAGATATTTAGATTATTTTTAATTTTGTTTACAAACAAATCTAAAGAAATCTTCACCTATCTCATACTATCTGTGAGATTGATTTCTAAGTAATTGATTGATTTTGATAACTATTACAAAATTATCTCTAACAAGTTTGTACTAGTTTATATTCCACCCAACAGTTGATGAGAGTAATACTTCCCTCACATTCTTATCAATATTTTACATTATCAGACTTTAATTCTTATTTATCTATAAGCAAAAAAATTATGATTTTAATATGTATTTCTATTGTTACCAGGAAGGTTAAGCATTTTTACATGTTTATTGTACACACACACACACACACACACACACACACACACACACACACACAAACAATCCATTCTTGCTATCCCTAGTAGTTATAGTCTGTAAAGCTGCTGCAAAACACTGAATTAGCAAATACTGAACCATTGCTTCTAGGAAATATGTACATACTGTATCTTTGAGCGTTAGCCAAAGGCTGCCCTCAGTTTCTTGCCACATGTGCTTCTCTGTAAGTTAACTTATAACATGGCCACTGACTTTCCTCAGAAGCAGCTTCAATGAAAGTGAGAATGGGTGAGTTAGACAGAAACCAGAATCTTTTTGTAATCTAAACTCAGAAGGGACAACTCATCACTTGTGCCGTATTCTAGTCATTACAAGGGATTAACTAGGTCCAGTCCACAGTCAAGGGGAGAGTATAATATAAGGGCATAAATATTAGGAGGTGGGCATTGTCGGGGGCAATAGTAGGGGCTGCCTTTTTCACAAATGCATAGAATAACTGCCATATTGTCAGCTTTATAATATTGAGTCTCCCTGTTGGAGAATATGGTAGATTTCCTTAAGTGAATAGTTTTTCTTTTATGTGCTTTTAAATTAATACTTTGTTATTATGAATAGGATTTTACAAATTTTTAAATGGAGTTGGTATTGTTATATAAAAGTTTATCTCTCTGTATGTACATGTATTTATTTTAATTTTTGATTTTCTCCATTAGCATTTTTTGCCTGTAAATAATAACAGTTTTAATTTATACCTTTTAAATAGTTATACATCTTACTTATTTTTCTTACTTTATTGCATTGGCTAGTACAGTCAGAACAAAATCGTGTAGTGGTAGCAAGCATTTTGTGTTACTGTTGGCTAAACATTAAGTGGGAATGTCTATAATATTTAACCATTAGTGTAATATTTGCTCTTTATGTCTGGTAGATAGTCTTTATAGTGTTCTATTCCTATATATTAATATTAAGTGGGTTTTTTTGTGTTTTTTTTAACCAGGAATTTGTTTTGATTTTCATTACCTGTATTCTATAATTATCAAATTTTAATATGCTTTTCTTCTTTTGATCTGAAAAAATTGCATTAGATTTCCTAATGTTGAAACTATCTTTTCATCTCTAAGTTTTCCCAGATCAAGATATGTTATTAGTTTATTACATATTGAATTCAGTAAGGTAATATTTTATTTAGAATTTTTGTATTCATATTTGAATGCAAGATTGGTTTCTGTCTTCTTTTGTTCTTTATCATAAGGTTTTAATATAGCTAATGATACTTTGATAGAATGTTTTAGAAGGCTTCCACTTTTAAAATAATCATATAGTTTATAGAGTAATTATTGTGATATCATATAGTGACTGACATGTAGAATCATGTGAAATGAACATGTGGCATTAAAGTGAAATTCTAAATATATAGAAATAAATATAGCTATCTGATTAAGATCTTTACTGTGCAGTCATTGTTCATATTTATGAGGCAGCAGTAAGAATTTATTTAAGACACTCACTTTTAACTGAAACTCTAAAGAAGAATTCAGGAAATGTACTCCTGTAAGATAGCATTTTTATATATTGGAAAATAAAGTATTTAGGGTGCAAGAATTTTACTTTAATCAAAAAAAGAAACTTACCATGTTTTAAAGACTTTATTTATTATTTTCTCACTGTGGATGTTTGCTGTTTTGGTAAAAGATCTATCAGAAATATCTCTAACCTCATGTTAAAAATTAATAGACTATCTTTTGAGCAGTTTTAGGTTTATAGAAAAATTGAGTGGAAAATAGAGTCCTCATAATCCCCCTCCACCACTCCTTGCCTAGTTGACACTATTATTAACTTCTTCCATTAGTGTGGTACATTTGCTTTACCTTATTTTTAATAACCTTAAACAATTATTAAGTCATCTTCTGCTGTGATTTTTTTTCCTAGAAACTTCTTGCCATTTTACATTCAATGATAAAAACTGAATTTTGAAAAAAGCAAGGTGTATATTTTAAAATTAAAATAAGTTCACGATTTGTTGACAAAAGTAATATGATTAAAGAAGATAACATTTTTATTTCTAGAAAATAAATATTCACCTCCTTGGTTAAATATATTCCAAGTTATTTTATTTTCTTTGTAGCTATTGTGAAAGGTATTGAGGCTTTAATTTGATTCTCAGCTTGACTATTGTTAGTGTATAGGAATGCTACTGATTTGTGTACATTGATTTTGTAACCTAAGACTTTGCTGAATTTATTTATCAATTCCAGGAGTATCTTGGCAGAATCTTTGGGGTTTTCTAGACATAAAAGCATATCAGCAAAGAGTGATAGTTTGATCTCCTCTTTCCCTATTTGGATACCATTAATTTCCTCCTTTTGCCTGATTGTTTTGAATAGGACTTCCAGCACTATGTTGAATGGAAGTGCTGACAATGGGCATTCTTTCCTTGCTCCAGGTCTGAATGAGAATGCTTTCAACTTTCCCCCAGTCAGTGTGCTATTGGCTGTGGGTTTGTCATAACGTGGCTTTTATAATTTTGAGATATGTTACATATATACCATTTTATTAAGAGTTTTTAATCATAAAATGGTGCCAAATTTTGTTGAATGCTTTTTCTGTATCTATTGAGAGGATCATATGATCTTTGGTTTTGCTTCTGTTTATGTGGTGAATCATATTTATGGATTTATGTATGTTGAACCATCCTTGCATCCCCAGGATGAAGCCCACTTGGTTGTGGTGGATTACTTTTTTTGATGTGCTGCTGAATTCGGTTTGCTAGAATTTTATGGAGGATTTTTGCATCTATATTCATTAGCAATATTGGTTTATAGTTTTCTTTTTTTCTTATGTCCTTTCCTGACTTTGGTATCAAGGTGATACTAGTTTCATAGAATGAGTTAGGGAGGATTTCACCCTTTTCAATGTTGTGAAATAATTTCTGCAGTATGGGTAACAATTCTTTACAGTTCTGATAAAATTTGGCTGTGAAACCATCTAGTCCAGGACTTTTTTCTTAGAAGTTTTTTTTATTACTGTTTCAATTTTGTTGATCATAATTGGTCTATTTGGTAGTTATATTTCTTCCTGATTGAGCCTTGGGAGGTTGTGTGTTTCCAGGAATTTGTCCATTTCCTCAATGTTGTTAAGTTTATGTATATAGAGATTTTTATAGTATTCACAGATGATATTTTGTATTTCTGTGGTATCAGTTGCAATATCTCCTTTTTTCATTTCTGATTGAGCTAATTTGGGTACTTCCTTTTCTATTTCTGGTTAATCTAGCAACAGGTCTACTAGATTCACACATTAACTGCCATGTGAGTTGTATTTAACTCACACTACTTTTGAGTCCAGGGCCTCGTGAAGCACAACCTGGGCAAAATCCTGCAGTTGGTTGTGAAAATCTTACTTGCTGATGTTCTTATTGATACAATTAATATTGGTAAATTAATTCTAAATACGTGGATTAAATGAATAGAAGTCAATGAAATTTGTTTTTCATTAAATTAGAAAGGACTGTTTTGTTTTCAAAGTTTTTATTCTATTTTTATAATAAAACACCATGACCCCATAAAAAAAAATGTTTTTCTACTGTGGCAGTCAATGTGTTAAATTAAAAAACTTCTGTACAGCCAAGGGAACAATCAACAGAGCTAATAGACAACCTATAGAATAGGAGAAAATATTTGCATTCTATACATTTCATAAAGGGCTAATAACCAGAATCTACAAAGAACTCAAGCAAGTCAGAAAGAAAAAAATCAAAAATCCCATTAAAAGGTGGGCAAAAGACATGAACAGAAGCTTTTCAAAAGATGATAGACTAATGGCCAATAAACATATGAAAAAAATTCTCAACATCTCTAATCATCAGGGAAATGCAAATCAAAACCACAATGAGATATCATCTAACCCCAGTGAGAATGGCTTTTATCAAAAATTTCCAAAACAATAGATGCTAGCATGGATGCAGAGAGATAGGAACACTTATACACTGTTGGTGGAACTTGCCAACCTCTGTGGAAAACAGTATGGAGATTTCTCAAAGAACTAAAAGTAGAACTACCATTTGATCCAGCCATCCTGCTACTGGGTATTTACCCAAAGGAAAAAAAAGTCATTTTATCAAAAAGACACTTGCACTCAAATGTTTTATTGCAGCACAATTCACAATTGCAAAGATGTGGAATCAACGAAGTGCCTATCAATTCATGAGTGAATTAACAAAATATGGTATATGTATTCCATGGAATACTACTCAACCACAAAAAATGAATTAATACCTTTTGCAGCAATCTGGATGGGACTTGAGACCATGTTTTTAAGTGAAGTGTCACAAGAATGGAAAAACAGATACCACATATACTCACTATTAGATTGGAACTAACCGATCAGCATTCATGTACATGGATGGATGTAAAACTCTATGGAAATTATGCAGGTGTGAGGGGGAGGAGGGGATGGGTGAAATCATACATAACAGGTGCAATGTATACTATCTGTGTAATGGTCATGCTTATAACTTTGACTCACACAGTACAAAACAATTCATCCAACCAAAACATTTGTACCCCCTTAATACTCTGAAATAAAAAAAGAAAATGAATGTGTTTTTTAAACATTTAGAAAATAAAATGTTTAATTTATAATGTCTGGCATTCTCTTGCTTTGTATTTAAATATTGCCCCCAAAAGAAAAAAGGAATCACTCAATAATAGTAGGAAATACTTAAAATGAAAAAAATACAATAAAAATAAAAATACAAATATCTAAAATCTATTCAAAAAATATTAACAAATACAATTTATTATAAATTACATTGACAGTTATGTCTTTTTACTCTCAAATGTGAGTTATTGTGTGAAGTTCAAATTAATTCTTCAAATATTTAAAAAATACTTAACTTCTTCCTACATAAACTATAGTTTCTAGTTGCTTTGTTCTGTAATTTTTAGCTTTTAAAAATAATGAATTGTTACATTTATTAGACACTAGATTATTCAACCAATAAAGCCTTTATAAGAAAATTTTTCTTTAAAATAATTAAAAAATATTTTATTGTATTTTATCATTTTGAGTTTTATAATTTATGCTTTGAGTTATCATTGTCATGTAAAGAATGCTAACTTAAGAAGGCCTAAGCGATGGTTCTCCTATGCAGTTGAGGTTAATATTTTGGAGATCTAAATTTTGAAAGATCTCTTAAGGGTAGTTGGAAATAGAGTTACATTGTAAAATAAAAGAGTGTGTGTGGAGTGTGTACATGTGTAATGTATGGTGTGGGAGAGGTATTGCTGTGAAGACAAGGCTTTCAAACATCCTTCCCTATGCATTTATGCATGGTATGTGCCCATCCATTATTACTTCTCATCCACTCATTTTTTTTTTGCCCACTACCAAAAGAGATTTTTAAAAAATCGCAAGGGGTGAAAGCAAAAGTAAAGGTTAAATAAGTAAAGAATGAATATACTAAAATTGAGATAACATAACACTGGAATGATTTGATCTCAAGTTGCTAATGACTTAGGTGAGCATGTTTTAGAATCCTTATCATCTTTTAACAGACATACTGATAGATTTCTCAAAGAACATGATGAGAGCCACATTTGGAATGGTGGAGTAAGAATATCCAACACTGTGCTCCCCCATAAAAGCAAATAAAATGGTGGAAAAATTTTTTAAATTAACTTTTTCATAATTCTGTAAATTAACCAAATGCTTGTAACAATTTAAAGAAAAAGAAATTTCTTTAAAAAGAAAACACGAGCTGAATTACAGTAAGGAACAGTGAACTTACGGATTCCATATTCCCATATTCCTTTCACTAGCTCCACCATAGCCTTGAAAATGAACTTCCTCACAAGTACAGTACCTGTGAAAGCCAGTAGCATAGCTGCCATATACCAAGGCAGAAAGGGTTTGGTGCTCTTCAAAATTCTATCTCCAGAGAATTTTCACTATTTGACCTATCTCAATTCCATGAAAAGCTCCATCCTTGGGGTTTGTCTTTATTTGATCTTACTAGTTTTCTTTCTGTGTACAGCCCTATTACCAAGGCATTTGTTAAAAAAAAAAAAAATCAGTGGCAGTTGTTTAACATCACAGTTACTTGAGAAAGCAATACCAGCTGGGGCTAGCAAGCAGCTGATCAAAAAACCTAGGAAGAATGTAGGAGAATAAAATGTTCGTAAAGGGATTTTTAAAGCTCCTACACATTCCTGGAAATCTATAATGATACTAAAATGTAGAGGTCTGTGCTTATGTCCAGCAAACATGTGAGAAGAGGTTAATTAATCTTTCATTCCTGCTGATTTATAGACTCTGCACTAGCAGGAAGTGAAGGCTAAGGTAGAGTTGTGACCTTCTTGTCAGAGGGATAAAAGTTTGTCCTTGAACACACAAAGAGACCCTTCACAAGCACACAGAAAAATGAAAAAAACTTCAGTAAAGTCACTAAATAGGTTAAATATAAAAGACAGAATAGATGTACTTTGAAACCCTATTCTTCTACTATATGATTTAAAAAACAACTTCATAATGCAATAATTATAAAACCATGTTCATTATTTTGGATATTCTGAGTCCCTGGCATTTAAATATGAATTTTTGGATTATTTTGTCAATTTCTATAGAAAAGCTAAATGGAGATTTGATAGGAGTTGTTCTGCACCTGTAGATCAATTCAGGAAGTATTCCCATCTTGACAATATTAAATTTTCTAATCTAGAAACATGTTCTTCCATTTATTTAGGTTTTCTTTAATTTCTCTCAACAATGTTTTGTAGTTTTCAGAGTGAAAGGGTTACATCTCTTTTGTTAAATTATCTCTGAGTTTTATTCTCTTGATGCTATTCTAAGAGGAATTGTGTTCTTAATTTCCTTTTCATAGTTGTTCATTGCTACAACTGATTCAGAACAATTTTATAGAACTATATTTATTCACTGTTTAGGTAACTTGGAAAATAAATTTGGCTTTAGAAATGGGAAAAATAGACTTACTCAAGCTTTTATAGTTACTATAATTAATCCTGCTAAAATTAGTAATGTTTTGGCCAAGCCTGGAAGAGAAGATCTGAGATATGCAACTATGTAAATGTTTCAGTGCTGGAAAATATTTTTGTGAGGGTTGATACACACATTACCAGACAACTACCTGGGTGTGAAGACAAAGATACTGGTGGAAATTCAAGTCAGATTCTTGGAAAATGCAGTTGCTCTTTAACAGAGTTCAGTAAGGGTTTTGTGAAGCAAACCATGAGAACTCTGATATCATTTGCTAAAATATATATATATATATATGTGGATTTTTGCTTTAAAACCTTATTACCATCAAAATAAAAAAATCTAACTTCATTAAATAACTGAATCAATTGAATGTACCATGTATATTTTCAGTGTCTTACATAAGCCAAACAGCAGCAGCTGTTTATTGAAAATAACTTTAGTGCAGAAATAGTTTATATTTGATTTTATTAGCATAATTTACTAAATTGTCTTTCAGGAAGTAAGTATTATTTTGCATGAAAAATTAGAATGAGAGGTAATTCTTCTAGCATTGTCTTTATGGTTTATATGGATAAATTCAACTTCCAAAAAATAAACATTAAATGTATGCATATTTTGTGTGTATATGTTCATGTCTCTATCATTAGCTTCTGAGAAGGTCCCAAATATCTAATAAATTAGAAACCACTGATATATATAATCGGTTCAATCAATTCAATGTAGGCCCCAGGAACTAGTATGACTGTCATTTTAGAATTACTGATTTGCATCTTTTCTTTTCTGTTCTGTACCCAGTTGCTTACTCAAGGTCTGCATTTAAACATTCACTAAAACTGCCAAGTCAACATTGCCAATATTGACCTCCTGCTTTGCTCCTGCTATAGGTGCTCCTCCCACAGTTTTCCCCATCTCAGTTATTGGCAACTCCTTTCTTCCAGTTGCTTAGGAAAAAAGCCTTAGAGTCATCCTTGAATCTACTTTGTCATACTTCACTTTTCCAATCTACCAGAAAATTATGTTAATTGTTTTACATTTATTGCCTCATTTAGGGCTAACAAACCTACGAAATAGGTATTATTATTACTATTTTTAGATGAATAAACTAAAAGACATTAATAGTCATCATAGCATTTACTATATACCAGGCACTCTTCAAGTCATCTTACTTAGATTAACTCAAATCATTCTACTAATTATCCTATGTGGTAGGTACAATTATTATATCCGTTATACATGTGGGAAAACCAAGGCACAAATGGTTAAGTATCTTGTCCAAATTCTCATAATTATAATACTAAGTGTAGGAGCCAAGGTACACTGAAATACATCAAGCACTTGTACCTGTACAAGGAGAGAGTCTTAGAAAAAAGAAAATGAAGTGATTCATAATTAATAGATACTAACCATATGGAATTTTATTTTTCCTTCCTTATCAATATCTAACAGACATTTACCTATTTCTCAATATATGCCAGACATTAATGCACAAAGATGACTACAGAGTGTTTCTTGCCCATAGGAAGATCATAATAATGGAGAAGAGAGAATAAATTAAAAATGAATGAAGTTATTGTCATCATTAAATATATGAAATATATGCATATGGAGATATATACACACACATATAAACATGTACATATACACATATACATACATACATATGCGGAGAGAGTTAAAAATGTTGCAATAACCTCTTGCAATACACGAATCATTGTTTGTAAACTAGAAGTAGTCAAAGTTTTCATATAGGAAAGAGTGTATTTTATTCTTATCTCTCTGTTCACTCTTCTTCCTGAGAGTGCTCTAAATCTAAATTGGTAGAAATACAGGATCTTCATGATCCCTTAGTCACTCTAAGTGCTCAGACTTTGGAAACATTGTATTCTCTTTTCCACTCGGAAGCACAAATACTGCATCTGCACGGTATGTATTAGAGGAAATGAAATTAAATGAAAAATCTAAATGATGGGTTTGGAACTAAATGAAATACAACTTCAGCTTTTTCGGTAAATGAATACATCACTTTTTTCTTGCAAAACATTTGGCAGAATAAAATGGGCAGAACCCATTTTATAAATTGTATAATAGCATTATATGAGATGTTAAATATATTAAATGCAAGAGTATTTAACCAAAGTCCTTCCTCTTTTATACTCCGACAAATCAGATGCTGAGAAAAGGTGCCAATTGATAGAGAAAGAGATTTAGAAACATGGGTCTTAAATATTTACCGATTTTAGAAAAAGCAGTATTTTCAATTCTCAACCACATCATATCTATGAATTTTCAGATTATTCAAATAATTGATATCCACCTTTATTTTTCTAGCTATCAAACATGTGGTAGAGAAAATAAGAAAAATTGTACAAGAATTGTATTCTCTGCAAGGAAGTTAGTTTTAGCAGTAAATAAATCTTGCTGCTTGAATACTTCCTTTTAAACGAACAAGATTCTCATAAAGATGTAAAATAACAGCCTAGGAGAATAAAATACATGTGTTTTCTATGTAAATTGCAAAGATGGAAAACATTTTACATCATGGCATTAATGTCACAGGTCAAAGTCAAGAGTTTGTTGCCAAGTCAGAGGAAAATCTCTTTTCAGTGACATATGGCATGACCTTCAACTCCTAGTAGTTGTAGAATGGTTAAGGTCAACTCTTCGTACATTCAGAAAATCCAAATGATGTACATGACAAATGGTAGAGTCTATTGCAACTGATTTCTGGGGCAAACACAGTAAAATATTGCGCTGTGGGATGAAAGGTTATTGACCTTGTGATATTATGTCTGACACTAATCATTATTTCCCAATTGAGCTATTTGAAAGAATAGTCAATATTTTGTTTGTTATACTTCTTCTAGTTTATATGAATTACAAGGCTCTGCCCCCTCCCTGCACCCCACTAAGTGGAATACAGCTATTTCTGTTGGGATTGCATCAGCTAAGGACTAGTTTTAATGAAGAGCAGAATATTTTTATTTACTTTTTTTCTGTACAGTTTTTCTTTCAATTTGCTTCTGTTTTCATCAGAATTTTTTTCCTTACACAGTAGAAAAAATATGAATTTTCATGAAGAGTTAAATTTTCGATGTAACTAGTTTATTTTACCATCCAGAAAGGAAAAAAATATTGAGCACCCATTTTTTCATATACTAAAACTATCTTGATTTTTTTTTTCCTTTTCTCTGTTTTCATTGTTTTAGAAAGCCTCAGTGGACACTGGTTTAGACATGCTTAATCTATCTCGTCCCTAAAATGTGCTCTGCTTCTGGGTTCTGTGAGCCCTGCCAATGGACATGTTCTCACCTGTTGTCCTTTCCCCCTATTCTCCAGCAGTCCAATTGCCAATTAACAACTGCTACCCAGAGATTTTCTCATAGCACACTGGATTAAGGCTATTGTCTTGTTTCACAATATGGCCCATTCATTATAGCACTTTGGCTTTTCAGTATTTTGAAAGTTTAATACATCTAAGCACCACATATGCATTCATCTGCTGCTCTTTTTGTGTAAACCAGGGTCTAACTTTCTCTGCACTAGAAATGCATTAGAGATCATCATTTGATTTTATTTTAGGCAATCAGAGATATGACAAGACAGAAGCACTACTTAAATTAATTTGCTTCATTTCTAAACCCTCTGAAGGGCAAGGTTTGTGAAAGAAGAATTTCAGAGTCTGTAATATAATTGTTTCACTTAGCTTCTTATTGCATCTCATCCATTATTCTCAGAGTCCACTTGACATGACCTGAAGCAGTAACTTGAGCTATCCAAAGTACCTGTATAACCTGGGAAAGTAGGCTCACTCTGGGCCCGCTATGAATGAGATTGCAGATAGAAAGAATCCTAGGAGCTGTAGCTGCAAATTAAAACTGCTGTATCTTGCATTATTCAAGGTTTGTCTTTAGCCATTTTCACTATTATTGTTATAACAACTTTTCTTGTTATTGTGTCTATTTTCATGTTGTTACTATTACTTTGCCTATTACTATTACTCTATTAATATATCTATTGCTCTTCAATTAACACTGCTATGCCTTATATTTGAAGCAACAAAGAGAAGGTTTTTCTTTAATTTTAAAAAACATTGATGAGATGGCTGTATAAGAGACTCTTAAGAATTCAAAATGTGGGAGAGCAAATATCATGAGCAACTGTCCAGCAAACCTTGGTCTCAGCTACAAGTAATTGTACAACACCACTAGTCAGAGAAAGTTAAGGCCAGTATATTTATCAAACAATGATAAAAGCCAGGTTAAATGAAAGACACCCTTTCCTAGGAAAGCTTATTAGAAAGGAACTCAAAATGCCTGGCTCCTTTTGTAAGAACAGTGGTTCAAGAACAGAAGTGTCACAGTCTTGGAAAAAACCAACCCCCATAACTTTTTAAAGGTGCATTCTAGTCTGCCTTCTTCCATCACAGCATCATTCACCCATGTAGGATGTTTTGAGAAGCATCCATCTTCCCCAAAAGCTTTTATCCTAATTGGTTAATTACTCTACTAGAAGCACAGTCTTAAATGATAAACCATGACATTGATGGTGCCTGAGGCAATTTGCTTGCAGTGGCCACGACTGGGTTGCTGTTGTTTGGGGAAAACAAGAGCAATGGCCTTTTTGAGAACAGAGGGTTTAGTGCATAAAAAAGACGCATATTTAAAAACTAAAGACCATAAAATTGGTACGTTTTTCAAAATTTGGTCTATGACTAGCCTTGTCCATTTCTTCATCATAAAACCAAAGAAAAAAGATTTTCCTTCTTCCCATATATGAACATCACTGTATGAAGAGTGCAGTTTCCACTCTTCATTATTCGGATCCACCTTTATTACTTCTCAAGGTAGGTGAGTTTCAAATGGGAACCTTAAGACAAGGAAACACTAGCATGTCCCCATTTATGTGACATCATACTTTGTCCTCATTTATGTGACATCGTCTGTACTTTGTGAATGCCGTACAAATGCTTCTTTCCTTCTCTTTGGAGCCAGGCATCTGTGAGAAAGATCAGTTGCTACTGTTCAACAGGTTAATCTGTTAAACTCACTTGATCCATGTTTTGTGTGAAAGAGGTAACCTGTCTGATGGGGGACTGCGATGGTTAATTTTATGCATTAATTTGACTGGGCTGTTACAGATGCCTAGATAGCTGATAAAACATTATTTCTGGGTGTGTCTGTGAGGGTGTTTCCTGAAGAGCACGTTGTTTGAATAGGAAGACTAAATAAAGAAGATCACCTTCACTGATGTAAACTGGCATCATCCAATTTGTTGTGGGCATAAATATTATAGAACAATAAGGAAAAAGAGTGGCAAATTCATTCTGTCTCTCCTTGGGCTTGGACTGGGACATGGGACATTCATCATCTCTTTCCCTCAGAGATTGGTGCTCCTGGTGGTTGAACCTCTAGACCCCATCTTGGACTTAAATCATCAAACTCCCCCATCTGTTCTCAGGTCTTTGGCCCAGGACTTAACACTATTAGCTCCCCTGGTTCTCAGGTCTTTGAATTTGGACTGAATTACAACCACTGGTTTTCCTAATTCTCTAGTTTGCAGATTTGTAGATTGTGGAAGTTCTCAGTCTCCATAATCTTGTGAGGCAATTCCATAATCAATCTCCTCTTTGGGGGATATATATATATATATATATATATATATATATATATACACACACACACAAAATTTTAATTCTGTTTCTCTGGAGAACCCTGAATAATACAGGGACTTACTAGTGACTATAATGCTTTTACAAATACGATGGCATCTCAAATTACAATAAACTGAGACCCCCAAACCTTAAGTTATTGCTTTCGAGTTATAAAATAAACATATTACAAAGCTAGAAATGAAACCTGAGGTATTGATTATTAGATTGGTACTCAAGTCTCCAGTATATCTCAGTGCTTCTCCAATCTCAGTTAACCAAACTGTTCCTTAGTTAAGCTCTCTTAAAAAAGCCTATTTTTTCATATATTAAAATGAGGAAATTATTCTTGAGGTTTTTTTTTGTGTATGTGAGTAATGTACCAATTATTTTCATGTCCATTTCTAAGATACACAATCTGAACCTTTAGGGAATTTTCTAGGCCACATCACATATCAAATTCTAGTCTATGAATTTCTTGGGAATTATAGACTTTTCTCAAGCTACATTTTTATACTACAAGTAACAAAACTGGGTTGAAAGGGAGAAATAATTTACGAAAGTTAATAAGGAAAGAAAATATCAGAATCTGGGTACATTTCATGTGTTGTGACTCTGCCAATTTCATGGGCTTTATACCAGACTCCTGGTTTGGTTTGATCCTGCAAGAACGGTATCAAAGCCTTGGCCAAGTGCAATGCACATGAGTTGCAACCACAATAGCAGTTAGTCAGAAAGAAGAGGTGTTATCCAAGGATGCTACAATATAGTATCTTTCCACTTGAATTAATTATTTTCAGAAAATAAGACCAAAAGTACAGTTAAGAAGCAACAAGGGCAAAAGGGAGATTTACTGCTAATCGAAACGAACTAGTAATTCTTTGTTCATCCTCATAAAAATCATGCAGTGCAGCAGGGGGAAGAAATTAAAGGAGCATTTAGAAGGCCAGTGGCAATGGTATATCATTGTAAAGAAGAAAGAACGAGAGCAAATTAGGTGAACCACAGCACCAAGGAAAGAGAAGCAGGTGCCCGCTGACCTCCTCTGATCTTGCATTATTCATCACAGGGAACTTGTCTATATAACATAGAAAGTTCCCCTTTTTAGGAAAAGGAAAATATTTTGAAAGAGTCACATAAAATATTTTGTGTGCAATTCTTTATGTATTTATAAAAATATATTTCTGCTGCCAGAATTGGAAGAGGAACCATGTTTGTGGTATTTGCTAAAATGTTAAATTTTTGTTGACAACAGAGTTGACAACAAAGATACGTATTTTAGGTGGAAAAGATTACTTTTTGTTGTAACTCTTGAAAAATAAATATTTCTACAGATATTTCAACTTTCCCAAAGTGTTTTTATGTCTTTTATACCATCCACCTATTTATTTATGTCTGCTTTTGCTGAGCTCTGTTCTAGATGCTGGTGATGCATTAGTTAATAAAACAGATCTTGTCCCTGCCACTGGAAACTTATATTTTCATGGTGGTAATATTAAAATGCACTACTAAATAAATAGGATATTCGTGGAGAGTGATGTAAGAACTAAAATCAGATTGATAGGAGGGTGAGTTCCTAGTAGGGCCTAATCTAGGCAGAGTGGTCTGGGAGGGTCATTATGATGAGCAGACTCTAGAATGAGAAGGAGCCAGCCATGGGAAGATTACTTTTTGTTTCTTTTAAGAGCTCTGAGAGGTATTTTGACCCGTTGTTAATGTACCTCTTTTAGCAGATAGGAAAATGAGAAACAGAGAAAACAAATGACTACCCAAGGGAGCGCAGTGTATTAGTAGCAGAGCTCAGATTAAACCCAGGCCTCCTCATTCTCAGGCCAACACCGCTTTTGTTATATGAGAAATACATGGCAGATTAGGATTTATGGTATATGTGGATTGGTCAAATAAATGCAAAATAAAGATGTTGATAATTCTGGAGTGACATACATTTTTCTCATTCAGTATTACTGGATATGTTTTCTGTTTTTTGTTTTAATGCACTTTATGTCTGCTTGTGTATTATGAACTTGAGCTTTAGAGTACTCATTTCTTTAATTTAAAAAACTGCTAATAAACTGAAATTAATGATTATGTATATTTAAAAGTACATATTTTACCAATGTAAAGAGAGGGATTTCAAAATAATTTTATGTTGGCAGGGACTCAAAGTAAAATACATGTACTTTTTTTTGTCCAGGGCCTTGTGTCCACTGTTTAAACTTCTTTTATATTTTGAGAATCACCTGCAAAAGATGAACCGACCAGATACTTAGTCGCCCAGCATCCCTTCTGGCTCGTCTGGGGCAATTAGATGCCTTGTCCCACATTCTGAATTAGGAACTAGGGCACTGAAGAGCAAGGGTAGAATCCATTTTCATGGTAGGTGGTGGCCTAGAGTTAACACATTCCTGTTCCAGGCACAACAAATGACACAGAACCAGTGCCAAAGTTGAGTGCCCAGAGCCAGCCACGGTGGCAGCAGTGCAGGGGTGGCATCTGCTAATTCATTGATCAGCAATCTTCTTTTCGGTTGGGATTTGGGGTGTGATTTTGCTTGCTGCCCTGGCTCTTGCCTAGCTGTTTGTTTGGTTTGTCCATTTCTTCATGTGCTAATCAGACTGTCTAGTAATTCTGTGAGCAACTCAGTATAATATCAATAAATGCCTTCTCTGGTTAACTAGATCAGAGGTGATTTCTGTTGCTTGAAACATTAAAATCATGTCTAGATACAGCTTCTCTGAAGAAAAGTCATACTTTTTTAATAGATGTCACTTTTATTAGAAATCTCAGGTTGGGGATAGGGCAGAAGGAGACTGATACATGAAATTTAAAAAATCTTTCCAGGTAATTCTGGCAAATTCTGCCCCTGTTGAGAACCTCTGAATTAAGACATCTTTCAGCTGTTTTAAATGTTACACAGATGATTAGTGTTAACTAATATTAACTAATTCATTGGGTCCTGAGGCAGAAGGTGGGTCAAGAGAATAGTTTGTTGAATTCCGACTTTTGTGGGCCCAAGATCCTGAGCATTATGGAAATGAATTTTAAGAACACAATTGGTGAAGCCTGAGACTCATGGAGATGCCACGTATATAAACAAAACCAATCCAAGTTACAAAGTAATGTTGAACTTATATAAAGATAAAATACTTTTTAAAAAGTTTAGAAACATATATATATATATATAACATATGTTTTATGAAAAATAAAATGGACAAAATGAGAGAGGATTTCTTTAAGAATTCTTCCTATTGATTTGGATCTCTATAATTTACAAAGTCTCATATTTGGAGGAAATGGCAAAGCCTTTCAATAAACTAAAAGTAAACAAAAAAAACCAATAACTCCTTCCTCCAAAACAAAGGGAGAAAAAAGAATCAACTAGGCATATCCTGGATGGTGAAATGACCCAAACTTCCAAACATGAAATAAGTGAAATAAGAATAGCACCAAATTGTGAAATGGCTGTGTTTCTTTAATAATTTTCTACCTAGGAAAGGTGGGTGGTTTTGGAGATATAAAGTGTGTTACAGAAAAATTCATTTTGGGCAAATAATTTCAAACCAGAGTTTGAGCTAAATGCAAGAGTATGCACTAAATCCCCCAAAAGCCCAGAGAAAGAAGTATTTTGGATATGGATTTTATTTTTCAGAATCATGTAAACTATAAACTCAAATTGAATTAGCAAATACATATTTGCCATTTTTACAGCATAGAATCAGATACAATTTTTGGCTTGCTCTATCTGCTTATTATGACTACACCACCACTTGGCATAGGATTTTACTTCAAGAATCTATCAGCTAATTAACTATCTGAACACCTCCATGGACCAAGATATTATTAATAGTTTTGTCCTGAAACAGTGGTTCTGTTACTTATGTTGAAAAATCACATATTCGGAAGACATTGTAACATTACCGTTTGTATTCCATTACTATTTCTTGTTTGTTTATATATTTACGTTTCAGGTCCTGGATGATAATAATTTGTCTTTCCGTATAGTAACCACTATCATTTAAGATCCTACTCTAAAGCGCAAGTACAAATGAATGCAGCCTTATTTTTTTAAAAATTGTGACACACAATCACTATGCTATTAAAGAGTTTAGTGAAAGTATTCTCATAATGCATTACAAATATAAACATTCCATCGTTTCAGCAGAATTATGGTTCAAATAAAACCAGAGGGCACTTGACATATATCAAGCATAATTAATATCCTTCTCTGACTCACAGGTCAAGAATTAGGCTTGCATTAACACTGGCTAACTCACATTAACAGAGGTTTATCTGGTAAACAGCGGGGCACCCATCAGAATGCCAGAAAGTACTGAGCAGTGTTATGTAGAATCACAGGTGTATTTGTTGAGTCAGGATCCAGGGAATACTGAGGTGGCTTCTAACTCCCCTCAGCACTGCTCTACATATGACACTCCTGCATGTGTTTCAGATGATGGTTTCCCCTGAATGTTAAGGTTAAGTCATTGTTAAATTACATTTAGTAATTCTGCAAAGAATTACATTTAAGGGAAAAAAGTACAAGTGACAAGAAGTAAAAAATGGAATGCAAACTTTTAACTTATGCCTTTCAAAAACTTTAAAGTAGATCTAATTCAAAACATTGTGCAATGGTTCTTGTGTACTTCTTCTCTACCCTTCCAAGTCTTTCATCCTCCTCATTGGCTCAAAATCCTTCGTTTTCCAAGTCCCACCCCAAATCACCTCTAAATCCAGCTTCAGAAGACTGTTTTCTTCTTTCCCCTCCCCTCCCCTCCTTTGTTTCTCATGCTTTTGTTCTTATAACAACTTCACTTGTCTATTGGCTTTGTTTGCCTTTCTCATCAGTCCTCCATGTTTCATTCTTTCTCTGTCAGTTCTTCATTCACCCTTTTTAAAAGTCCAATAACCAGTTTGATTGAGACAACCTTTCTTTAGAAGGTGGTGAAAGGTGTGGAAACTTGATTGAGAAGGCAAAGGCTGGTATGGGATGGTAGTGGAAGCAGGGAAGAGGAGGCAGACATAAGCAATGGATAAAAAAACATAATTTTTGACCCAATTTCCTCAAAAGTGCATGCGACAATGCCATACAGGATAAAAGATGTATTCACTTTCTTTGATTATTTTAAATATCTGTCACTTACCATTTTGGAGGTAATTTTGCAGTTCTATTTTCAGTATCATTTTTATAAATCCCAACTTTCATTTTATTTTCCATTTCACAACAAAACATGTTCCCTAAACTCTGAATAGTAAAATTAAATTACATGGAAACCAAATGTCTGCAGGTCTTTATAACCCTAAATTATGTGTCATCCAAAAATTGGCATAACGAGTGTGAACCAGGTAATTATACCTGTGCATGCCTTAAGAGACCCAGACTCTCTAGTGCTGTCTTCCTTTAAATGCCTACCTTTTATGTTACTACTTCCACTTAAGCTTACAAAACATCCTGAAAAAACCTAAGTGATGGGCTCATCATATTAATTTCCTTTCAATGAACATCCCATAGATTTTTCTAAAATATCAATGTACACATACACATTTTGATATATTTTAATAGAGATAGCATTAGGCACTCCAAGAGCCTCGGTTTTCAGAGTTTGAAGCTGTTTACCTCTGGATCTGTTTCAGGTTTAATTAGTGCCAGTGCCAGTGGATATAGTTAGGTAATGTTTTTTAGCCAGGAGTGATTTTGCCATCCTACTAACCCAGGAGACATTTGGCAATATTTGACAGTTATAATTGGATGGGTATCACTGGCATCTAATGGGTAAAGCCAGGAATGCTGCAAAATATCTCACAATGAACAGAACAGTCCCCACAACAATTATGGGGTCCAAAATATCAATAATGACAAGATTGAGAAACCCTTGGTTAGATATTTGTGAGGTGGTCTTACCAATTTTTTTCTCTATGCCTTTGATAGGAGCAATATGTGACTTCAAGATTTGCCGCTTAACACCCTTTGTGTAGCTTTTTGCTGAGATATAGATTTTTTAAAAAATGTATCTTTTAGGTATAACATCATGATATAATGTAAGAGACATTTAGTTAAGAACATTTTAATTCAGCTATTATGGGTAATGAATAACAATTAATTTTAATATTTTTTGATTTGATAAAAATATTTCTCATCATTTGAATATTATGCCATATTTATCCATTTTTTAGCTCAAAGTTATTCCAACACACTTTAGTGATGAATGCTATGAATAAACATTAATTTGGGTTTCAGAAGGGCTCTGCATATGTATATATTGACAAAGGATTCTAAATGTTTCAAGTAACTATTTTTATATTACAGATTAGATTTTGACTTTAAAAATTTGTTTAAATAAAAGTTTAAGATGTTGAAAAGTTAACTGTTACACAATTTGTTATAATTTTAAATTGCTTTTCCAAAAAGCATTTATTCTTCCAAATAAGGATTTAGGGCTTTTTTGAGTACTGCAATTGAATCAAAATAGTGATAATGAAAGCTTATTTTATATTGCCTCCACTAAAACTTTTATATATTATGCCTTGTATATATGGGTATGTGCAATAAACTTTTTATCATGTAAGGCTGCTATGAATAATTTAATTCAGTTTAATTTTTTGGATTATAGAATTAAAGTATTTAATTGGAATTCCAAAAGTTCACCTTCTCAGTTGAAGTCCTCTATACAACTGAATTCAATTTTAAATATTTATTGAGCACCTTGCCATTATAAAGTGTTACATGATATGTTATCTCTACAAGTAATTTACTTAGTCATTCTCATCAAAGGTCAGAAATGACTCCTCAAAATGTTTCACTTTAGGTGTTTCCATTAAGATATACTAAGCTACAAGCGAATGTTACTCTCGTCCTAAGAACAATAACAAAACAAAAAATCTACAAAATATATAAAATCATACTTGGATGATGATTAGAAAACTGAGGTCACAAAGCAACCAAATGGGCTGACTTCCAAAGGATATCAAGACCCTCCAAGAGAGAAATTTCACACAGACTCTTTTCACCTTTGGCAGAGTATGGGAGAAGTGAGTAAGAGGAAAACAACAAAAATTTGAACAAATTCTTAAAAACTGAGTGTGGGTTAACAGGATACTTTGGAATCCCTGGGATTCCACACATGGAGGGAGTCCACACACTTTTTTGCCAGTTCTTTCCCACAGGATTCCATGCTAATGAGAGAGATTGGGGGCAGAGCAGAAGACCCAAAAAAGCACCACTTGGGGCACAAGTCTCTGCCCACTTCCTGGGACCTTCTGTCATTTAACTCAGAAGTCATAAGTCTAAGTCACTGAAAAGGAGTCAGGAGATCCTCCTGTCCCCAGGGTGCAGGAAAAGGTCAATTTTTCTGCAGAAGAGTTAAAAACAAAAGCAGTCCTAGCACACAGGGTTTACCCAAAACTCAGATTTGAGTAGAAGAATCAAGGAATCTTGACACCAGCATGAGTCTTGCCCCAGTTATCAAGCAACAGCAATGTGCCACCAAGAGAGGAAAAGAATGTGGAAAAAGACCCTCTTTGTTCCTTAGGAATGTCTCATCTTTTGAAAGCTTAAGGTAAGTCAAGACTGCTAAAAAAATCCTCTGGCATCACAGGACACTGCTGAAAGAATTTGAAATTGCTAGTATGCTGTATCAATAACAAAGAAAACTGTACCAATAACAAATCCCAAACTCAGCTTAACTACTGACTACATTGACTCAACCATTAGCACTGATAGTTTAACCAAAGAGAAGTTATGTTCTCTTTTTGGCCATAAATTCTATTTACTTCAGTCTCTACTGCTCTTCTGCACACAATTTCTAACATTAAAACAAAAATATAGTCCACACCAAAAAAGCAATAAAAATTAAAAATTTCAAAAGCAATAGGTGCTGGCATGGATGCAGAGAGGAAGGAATGCTTATGCACTGTTGGCAAGACTGCAATTAGTACAACACTTATGAAAAACAGTATGGAGATTCCTCAAAGAACTAAAAGTAGACCTACCAATCGATCCAGCAATCCTGCTATTGGGTATCTACCCAAAGGAAAAGAAGATTTTTCAACAAAAAGACACATGTTAATTACAGCACAAAGTCCAAATCATAACCACTATGCAATATAGCTTTCCAAATGTGGCAGTATAAAGGAATAATTGAACATAAAAATTTAATTAGTAAATCTTTTTCAATGTACCTTTAGAAAGAGATATAGAACTATTCTTTTTTCTACAAATAAAATTTGAAGAGAAAGAATGTTGGATGACAACCTTCTACGTGTCATTTCATTTGCTTCTATATCAGATCTCAAATTTTATTACTTAAATATCTGCTTAATGCTAAGAGGTTATGCTTACAGGGGTTATCTTATTGAACAACATTGTTTTAAATATTTGGATTTTTAAATTTACAGCCTTGATAGTTCTGGCTGTGAAAGGGAGAGGAAATCTTTTATTGGAGAATATGCTGGACTCCCAGGAACATTACTTTTAAGTGTCAGGCCTTCATTCTTCCCAAGGCAGCGGGTTCTAGAGTAAAAATATTGTTTCAGGTTAATAAGAAGTCCGTAAGTCTAGAGATCTTTCACTTCATTGGTTAAGTTTATTCCTAGGTTTTTGTTTTATTTGTAGCTACTGTAAATGGGATTACTTTCTTGGTTTCTTTTTCAGATCGTTTACTGTTGGCATATAGAAATGCTACTGATTTTTGCATATTGATTTTGTATTCTGCAACTTTACTGGATTTGCTTATCAATTCTAAATTTTTTTTTTGTGAAGTCTTTATGTTTCTCTAGATATCAGATCACATCATCCACAAAAAGGATAATTTGACTTATTCATTTCCAATTTGGATGCCCTTTATTTCTTTATTTTGTCTGATTGCTCTATCTAGAACTTCCAAAATTATGTTGAATAACAGAAGTGAAAGTAGACATCCTTGTCTTGTTCCAAATCTTAGAGGAAAGAGTTTCAGTCTTTCCCCATTCAATATGATACTAACTGTGGGTCTATCATATATGGCTTTTATTATGTTGAGATAAGTTCTTTCTATACTCAGCTTTTTGAGAGTTTTTTTTACCATGAAGAGATGTTGAATTTTATTGAATGCTTTTTTAGCATCAATTGAAATGATCATATGGCTTTTGTCCTTTGTGCTGTTGATATTATTGATTGATTTTCATATTTTGAACCATCATTGCATCCCTGGGATGAATACCACTTGATCATGATGAATAACCTTTTTATCGTGTTGTTGAATTTTGTTTGCTGGTATTTTGTTGAAGGTTTTGCATTTATGTCCACCAGAGGTATTGGCATATAGTTTTATTTTTTTGTTGTGTCTTTGTCTGGTTTTGGTATCAAAGTGATACAGAATGAGTTTGGGAATGTTCTGTCCTCAATTTTTTGGAATAGTTCAAGTAGGACTGGTATTAATTCTTCTTTGAGTGCTTGGTAGAATTCAGCAGTGAAGTCATCAGGTCCTGGGCTTTTCTTTGATGGAAGACTTTCTATTACTATTCCTATCTCATTATTTGTTATTGATTTATTCAGATTTTGGATTTCTTCCTGGTTCAATCTTGGTAGGTTACATGTGTCTAAGAATTTATCCACATCTTCTAGGTTTTCTAATTTATTGGCATATAGTTGCTTATAGTAGTCTCTAATGATCCTTTAGATTTCCACAGTATCATTTGAAATGTCTCCTTTTTCATCTCTTAGTTTATTTATTTGAGTCTTCTCTCTTTTTCTCTTAGTCTGGCTAAAGGTGTGTCAATTTTGCTTATCTTTTAAAAAAACCAACTTTTTGTTTTGTTGATCTTTTATATATGTGTATATATATATATCTTATATATATAATATATAAATATATTTTGCTTTTAATTGCATTTATTTCTGCTCTGATCTTTATTATTTCTTTTCTTCTACTAATTTTGGGTTTGGCTTGCTCTTGTTTTTCTAGTTCTTTGAGATGCATCCTTAGGTTGTTTATTTGAAGCTTTTCTACTATTTTGATGTAGGAACTGATTGCTATAAACTTTCTTATTACTGCCTTTTCTGTATACCATAGGTTTTGACATATTGTGTTTCCATTTCATTTGTTTCAAGAAATTGCTCGCCATCAAACTGGCACTGACTGATCAACACTAAGGTGCTAACACAGTAGTAATATTCTTTGGGGGTAGGGGAGTTGGAGGTGGGTAAACTCACAACTAATGGATGCGGTGAGCATTGTGCGGGGGAAGGGCACGTCTCAAATCGTGGTTGGGATGTGGCAAAGTCACAACATGTAACCAAAATGTTTGTACCTCCATAATTTCCTGAAATAAAAAAATTAAAATAAATAAATAAATACATAAATAATTTCCTTCTTAATCTCTTCATTGACCCACGGTCATTTAGCAGCATATTGTTTGATTTCCACGTGTTTGTATATTTTCCAGTGTTCCTCTTGTTACTGATTTCTAATTTTATTCCATTGTGGTCAGAGAAAATAATTGATATGATTTCAACATTTTTGAATTTTTTTGAGTCACATTTTATGGCCTAACATATGATCTATCCTTGAGAGTAATTCATGAGCTGGAGACGAAGGTGTATTCTGAAGCTGTTGGATGCAAGATTTTGTAAATATCTATTAGATCCAGTTGGTCTATAGTATAGGTAAGTCCAATGTTGCTTTGCTGATTTTATGTCCAGATGATCTGTCCAATGCTGAAAGTGGAGTGAACCCTGACAATTATTATACTGGGGTCTATCTCTCTCTTTAGGTCTGATATTTGCTTTATGTTAATATGTCTGAGTGCTCCAGTGTTGGGTGCATATACACTTAGAATTCTTATATCCTTTTGCTGAGTTGACCCCTTTATCATTATAAAATGACCTTTTTTGTCTCTTTTTATAGTTTTTATCTTGAAATCTGTTTTATATGATAGAAGTATAGCTACTCATGTTCTTTTTGGTTTCCATTTGGAATATCTATTTTTCCATCTCTTTATTTTTGGTCTATGCATGTCTTTATAGGTATCTCTTGCAGACAACATATGTTTGGCTATTTTTTTTTTTTAAATCCATTCAGCCACACCATGTCTTTTGATTAGAGAGTTTAGTCCATTCCCATTCATTCAATGTTATTATTGATAGGTAAGGACTTACTACCATCATGTTATAATTTGATTTCTGGTTGTTTTATGGTCTTCTGTTTCTTCCTTCCTTCCTTCCTTCCTGTCTTCCTTTGTTAAAAGTGATTTTCTCTGGTAGTGTGTTTTAATTTCTTGCTTTTTATTTTTTGTGTATCTGTTGTAAGGTTTCTGATTTACTGTGAGTCTTGAAAAGCCATTTTATAAACAATTATTTTAAGTATGTGACAACTCTGCTTGCAAACAAATAAATAAACAAGCAAAGAAAAATTTAACAGAAATTCTACCTTTTAACTCTATCCCACCCTTGCTTTTTAACTTTTTGCTGTTTCCATCCATATCTTTTTCTACTACCTATCTTTCAAAAAGTTGTTATAGTTATTTTTGATAGGTTTTTCTTTCAGGCATCTTACCCAGGATATAAGTGGTTTATGCATTGCAGTTACAGCAATGGAGTATTCGGTATTTGTGTCCTTAATGTTACCGGTTAATTCTATACCTTCAGATGATTCCTTATTGTTCACTAACATCTTTATCTTTCAGATCGAAGAACCCCTTTTAGCATTTCTTATAGAATAGATCTGATGTTGACGAAATCCCTCAGCTTTTATTTATCTGGGAAACTCTTTATGTCTCCTTCATGTTTAAAGGATTTTTTTTTTTTTTTCAGGATATAGTATTCTAGGGTTAAGGACTTTTTTCCTTCAGTGCTTTGAATATGTCATGCCCTTCTCCTAGTCTATAAGGTTTCCACTGAGAAGTCTGCTGCCATAAGTATTGGATTTTCTTTATATGTATTTTTTTTTTCTTGCTTCCCTTAGGACTATTTCTTTATCAGTGACCTTTGGGAGTTTGATTATTAAATGACTTGACGTTGTCTTGTTTGGGTCAAATTTGTTTGTTGGTCTATGAACTTCTTGTCCCTGAATATTGATATCTTTCCAAAGGTTTGGGAATTCTCTGTTATTATTTCTTTGAATAAACTTTCTTCCCAAATTTCTTTCTCTACCTACTTTTTAAGGGCAATAACTTTTAGATTTGCCCCTTTGAGGCTATTTCCTAGATCTTGTAGGTGTGCTTCATTCTTCTACATTCTTTTTTATTTCTTTTCTTCTGACTGTTTTCAAATAGCCTGTCTTCAAGTTCACTAATTCTTTCTTTTGCTTGGTTAATTCTGCTGTTGAGAGATCCTGATGCACTTCCCGGTTTTTCTTTCTTTCTTTTTTTTTTTTTATTTCAGCATATTATGGGGGTACAGATGTTTAGGTGATGTGTGTTGCCCTTACTCCCCCTCCACCCCGAGTCCTAGTTTCAAGCATGTCCATCTCTCGGATGGTGCGTGTTGCACTCTGTGTATGCAGATACCCGTCCCCTCCTCCCGAACACCCCTCCCCCCCATGCCCGACATCCAATAGATGTTATTCTTATATGTACACTTATGTGTTGATCAGTTAATACCAATTTGATAGTGAGTACATGTGGTGCTTGTCTTTCCATTCTTGGGATATTTCACTTAGTAGAATGCGTTCCAGCTCTATCCAGGAGTATACAAGAGGTGCTATATCACCATTGTTTCTTAAAGCTGAATAGTACTCCATGGTATACATATACCACATTTTATTAATCCACTCATGTATTGATGGACACTTGGGTTGTTTCCACATCTTTGCAATCGTGAATTGTGCTGCTATAAACATTCAGGTACAGGTGTCTTTCTTATAGAGTATCATTTGATCTTTTGGGTAGATGCCCAGTAATGGGATTGCTGGATCGAATGGTACTTCTAATTGTATCTCTTTAAAGTATCTCCATATTGCTTTCCACAGAGGTTGCACTAGTTTGCAGTCCCACCAGCAGTGTATGAGTGTTCCTATCTCTCTGTATCCATGCCAACATTTACTGTTTTGGGACTTTTTGATAAAGGCCAGTCTCACTGGAGATAAGGGATATCTCATTGTGGTTTTGATTTGCATTTCCCTGATGATTAGAGATGTTGAGCATTTTTTTCATAAGTTTTTGGGCCATTATTCTGTCTTCTTTTGCAAAGTTTCTGTTCATGTCCTTTTCCCACTTTTTGATAGTGTTGTTTGATTTTTTCTTGTTGATTTTCCTGAGTTCTAAGTAGATTCTAGTTATCAGCCCTTTATCAGATTTGTAGCATGAAAAAATTTTCTCCCATTCTGTACGTTGTCTGTTTGCTCTTGTGACAGTTTCTGTGTGCAGAAGCTTTTTAATTTGATCAGGTCCCATTTATTTATTTTGGTCATTGCTGTGATTGCCTTTGGGGTCTTCTTCATAAATTCTTTGCCTAGGCCAATGTCTGGGAGAGCATTTCCAACATCTTCCTCTAAAATTCTAATAGTTTCACTTCTCAGGTTTAAGTCTGTTACCCAGTGTGAGTTGATTTTTGTGAGAGGTGAAAGGTGTGGATCCTGGTTCAGTCTTCTATACGTGGCTATCCAATTTTCCCAGCACCGTTTATTGAATAAGGATTCTTTCCCCCAGTGTATGTTTTTGTCTGCTTTGTCAAAGATTAGGTGGCTATATGAGGATGGTTTTATATCTGGGTTCTCAGTTCTGTTCCACTGGTCAATGGCTCTATTTTTGTGCCAGTACCAAGCTGTTTTGATGACTACAGCCTTATAATAAAGTTTGAAGTCTGGTAAGTTGATACCTCCCATTTTGTTTTTATTGCCTAGAATTGTTTTGCTATGCGGGGTCTTCTCTGGTTCCATACAAAGCATAGAATTAATTTTTCTACATCTGTGAAGAATGATGTTGGCATTTTAATAGGGATTGCGTTGAATCTGTAGATCACTTTGGGTAGTATAGACATATTAACAATGTTGATTCTGCCGACCCACGAGCATGGTATGGTTTTCCACCTGTTTACGTCCTCTGCTATTTCCTTCCTCACTGTTTCATAGTTCTCCCTGTAGAGGTCTTTTACGTCCTTAGTTAAATATATTCCTAGATACTTTGTTTTCTTTGTTGCTATTGTGAAGGGAATTGAGTCTTTGATTAGGTTCTCAGTATGACTGCTATTGGCGTATATGAAAGCCTCTGATTTGTGTGTGTTGATTTTATATCCTGAGACTGTACTGATTTCATTTATCAATTCCAGGAGCCTTTTGGTTGAATCCATGGGGTTTTCTAGATATAATATCATGTCATTGGCAAATAGTGAGAGTTTGATCTCTTCTGTTCCCATTCATATGCCTTTAATTCCACTCTCTTGCCTGATTGCTGTGGCCAGGACTTCCAGCACTATGTGGAATAGAAGTGGAGATAGTGGGCAACCTTATCTGGTTCCAGTTCTAAGTGGGAATGCTTTCAATTTTTCCCCATTCAGTATGATGTTGGCTGTGGGTTTGTCATAAATGGCTTGTATCATTTTTAGGTAAGCCCCATCTATGCCTATTTTGTTAAGCGTTCTTATCATAAACGGGTGTTGAATTTTGTCAAATGCTTTTTCTGCGTCTATTGAAAGAATCATATGCTTTTTGTTTTTGCTTCTGTTTATGTCGTGAATTACGTTTATACATTTGCGTATGTCAAACCATCCCTGCATCTTTGGAATGAAGCCCACTTAGTCATGGTCGATTACTTTCTTAATAAGCACCTGGATTCGGTTAGCTTGAATTTTGTTGAGGATTTTTGCATCTATATTCATAAGGGAAATTGGTCTGTAGTTTTCCTTTTTTTGTTGCATCCTTTCCTGGTTTTGGTATCAGGGTTATGTTGGCTTCATAAAATGTGTTGAGGAGGAATTCGTCCTTCTCGATGCTGTGGAATAATTTCTGCAGGTTAGGCACTAGTTCTTCTTTGCAGGTGTGGTAAAATTCAGGTTTGAAACCATCTGGTCCGGGGCTTTTCTTTTTTGGAATTTTTTTTTTATTGCTGTTTCAATTTCTGTCCTTGATATTGGTCTGTGCAGGAATTCTATTTCTTCCTGGTTGAGCAGAGGGAAGCTGTGTGTTTCTAAAAATTTGCCCATTTCCTCCACATTTTCCAGTTTGTGTGCATAAAGGTTTTTGTAATATTCATAAATTACATCTTGAATCTCCATGGCATCAGTTGCGACTTCTCCTTTTTTGTTCCTGATGGAGCTTATTAGGGATTTTTCTTTTCATTTTTTCATTAGTTTAGCCAAAGGTGTGTCAATTTCGTATATTTTTTCAAAGAACCAACTTTTGTTTTATTAATCTTCCATATAGTTTCCCTATTGTCAATTTCATTTAGTTCTGATTTGATCTTATTAATTTCCCTTCTTCTGCTGGGTTTGGGGTTGGCCTATTCTTCTTTTTCCAGTTCTTCGAGTTGATCCGTTAGGTTGTCTATTTGTGATCTTTTTGACTTTTGGATATAGGCATTTATGGAAATAAGCTTTCCTCTCAGGACTTCTTTGGCTGTGTCCCACAGATTTTGATAACCTGTGTCACTGTCATTTAGTTCAAAGAATCTTTTGATTTCCATCTTTATTTCCTCTTTTATGAAGGAATCATTCAGCAGAAAGTTGTTTAATTTCCATGACTTTGTGTATAGATGAGAGCTTCTGTTGGGGTTCATTTCTGTTTTTATTGCACTGTGATCTGAGAAGATGCATGGTATGATTTCTATTTTTTTAAATTTTTTGAGACATGCTTTGTGTCCTGGAATATGGTCAATCTTAGAGAATGTCCCATGAGCTGATGAGAAGAACATGTATTCAGTGGTTTTGGGGTAGAATGTCCTATAAATGTCAGTCAAGACCATTTGTTCTAGAGTTCTGTTTAAGTCCCATATTTCTTTGCTCATTTTCTGTTTGGAGGATCTGTCCGGTGCTGTCAGTGGGGTGTTGAAGTCTCTGACTATTATGGTGTTGCTGTCTATCAATTTGTTTAGGTCAAGTAGAGTTTGCTTTATGAATCTAGGTGCACCTAAGTTTGGTGCATACATATTTAGAATTTTCATGTCTTCTTGTTGAACTGTACCCTTCACCATTATATAGTGAACCCCTTTGTCTTTTATTACTTTTGTTGATTTAAAAACCAAGTTATCTGAGATCAAAAATGCTACGCCAGCCTTCTTTTGGCTTCCATGTGCTTGAAATATTGATTTCCACCCCTCTGAGTCTAAATGCATCCTTGCAGGTTAGATGTGTTTTCTGGAGACAGCAGATGCTTGGCTTGTTTTTTTTTTTTTTTATCCATTCGGCCAGCCTATGTCTCTTGAGAGGGGAGTTCTAACCATTCACATTTATTGAGAGAACCAATAAGTGGGATGAATTACTGTTCATTCTGTTGGGTTGCATGTTGTTGCTTTGTTTTATCTCTTGAGCCATTGTGGAATCTAGCCTTTGATCTTTAACTTTTGAATGGTTTCACATTCGAGAGTGTTTGTTGTGCTGATCTTTGTGTAATTCTGTTTTGAGTACTTCTTGGAGATCTGGTCTTGTCTTGGTGAATTCCCTCAGTCTTTGCTTATCTGAGAATGTTTTTATTTCTCCTTCATATATGAAACTTAGTTTAGCAGGGTACAAGATTCTAGGCTGGGCATTATTCTGTTTCAGAAGAGTGAGAATGGGGCCCCAGCCTCTTCTTGCTTGTAGCGTTTTGGTTGAGAAATCTGGTGTTATTCTCATGGGCTTTCCTTTGTATGTTACTTGTTTCTTTTGCCTTACATCTCATAGAAGTGCCTCTTTAGTGGCTATTTGGGTTAATGTCATCAATGCGTGATGTGGTGTCTTCCTATTTGCATTGAATCTCCTGGGGTCCGTTGAGCTTCTTGTACCTGTATATCTAGATTTTTAGCAAGGCCTGGGAAATTCTCCTCTTTTAATTCTTCACATAGCTTATCCAGCCCTTGAGTGTCTTCTTCTTCACCTTCCAGAACCCCTATCACCCTTAGGTTCGGTTTTTTCACATAATCCCACATTTCTTGTAGGCTTATTTCTTTCTTAATTTTCAGCTCAATCTCTGTGACTGACTAATTGGAAGGAGTTGTCTTCAATCTCTGAGATTCTTTCTGCTGTTTGATCTACCCTGTTCTTGAGGCTTTCCGTGGTCTTTTGTAGTTCCCTGAATAAGTCCTTCATTTCCAGGAGATCGGTTTGATTTTTCTTTAATATTTCTATTTCTTTAGTGAATTTTTCTTCCATGTCCTGGATTTTTTTTTTTTTGTGGTTTCTTTGTGTTGGTTTTCCTTTTTTTTTTTTTTTTTGCATATCATTCAGTTTTCTTACAATCCATGTTTGAAATTCTTCTTCTGTCATTTTAGTGTTCTCAGTTTGGTTAATGTCCATTGCTGGGGAGCTGTTGTTCCTCTTTGGGGGTGTGTTTCCGTTTGAGTCTTCATACTTCCAGAGTTCTTTCGCTGGTTCCTTCCCATCTGGATCAGTTGTTCCTTCTTGCCTTTAGATTTTTGTTTGGATAATGACATGCCCTGTTTAGTCTCTGAGCCAGGAGGTGGTGTTTGTGGGTTAGATTTGACCACACTCTTTATGATGAATCAGTAGATGCAGTATATGCAGTAAAAGCGTGTGCAGGATGACCTCCCTTTCAGTAGGTGGCAGTTTCAGGGAGAAGTGTGCTGTTTTTGGGTCCTGTAGCTAGCTCTTGTTCCTCTAGAGAGGCTCTCTTGTGCCTCGGGTGATGGGTGGTGCCCTGGGATTTCCAGGTGTGTCCTTATTCTGCACCTCAGTGGGGGCAGGACCGGGAGTGAGTCTGGGTTGGGCTGGGTTAGATAAGCCTGCCCTCAGGCTCCACAACTGCTGTTAGCAGGGGTCAAGGTATGCTCTGTGTTTCTGTGCAAAGCTTCCAGGAGGGGCTGAAAGGGCTCCACTCAGCTGAAAGTCTGGGTTTGTGGGGTGGGGCTGTCCAAGACTCACACTCTGGAGCAGGTCTCGCTCCCCTCCACTTTCCCCCTCTCCATGGCCTCTCCCAGGCCTCTGCCAGCAAGCGGGACCTCAGGCCAATAGATCTCCACTGGCTGTGACGTGGGCTGAGAGGTTCCCTACCCAGGATCACAGCCTGAGCTGGGTGCACAGCCCTCTTTTGGGAGGAGGGCTGCCACTCAGGCATGCTGATTTGCCCCTGAAGACACACTCCTCAGTAGGCTCTTTCACAGATCTCTCCTCTGTGCCCCAGGGCAGTGCGATCATGACCTGTGTGTATGGGGTCTGGTCTGCAGGCCTGTCCCCTGGGCCTTGGAGATCGATCTCTGACCCTGCCAGGGGGAGGGGTACTGGTCTTGAATCACCTACAGGGTGCCCAAGCTGGATTGATTTCACTCCACCTTGGTATTTGCCGTGCTCTCCTGGAGTTCCCAGGCAAGTAGCACCTGGGAGGGCTGGCGGGTAGGGAACTCACAGTCGAGTACCCCTCAGTCTGCTGTAGGGCCCCAAAAGGAAAGGTCCCATTTCTTGGAGATCCCTCTGTGTGACAGGTAAATTGTCTCTCTGGGCACCCCTGGGTAGGGAGGGGGAAGGAGACAATGGAGCACTATGGCGTCTGCCAATAGGTTTGGGTCTGCACCCAGGGAGGTGCCCTTAGGGGCCTGGGAACCCGGCGCTGTGTCCACAAGAGGCCACTGCTCACTGGCAGCAGCCGTCTCTGGGCTGGCGTTGGCAGGTCTCTCCAACCTCTTGGGAGCCCACCAGAAGACTGAGATGCAAGGGAGGGGAAAGTTAACCACTCCACCTACCCTTGTTGCTGGTCTCCAAGCCTCTTGGGACCTTTCTCCTTCCAGTTCTCCTCTGCAACGTCTTCCCATGGAGTCTCCTGTAGTTTCAGGCACCCTTCCTTCTGACCCTCACCTGATCTATGTTTCTCTGCTAGTTTATTTTTTTCTCTTTCTTCTAAAATTTGTCTTTTTTGCAGAGACACTCTGACTGGTGGCTTTTCTCGTCTGCCATCTTGGCTCCTCCCCTCGGTTTTTCAATTACATTCTTTTGCTCCAGAATTTCTGCTTGATTTTTAAAAATTGTTTAAATCTCTTTGTGAAATTTCTCTGACAGGCTTTTGAATCCCTTCTCTGTGTTGTGTTGAAGTCCACTGAGCTTCTTTAGGACAGCTATTTTAAATTATTTGTCTTAAAGGTCACACGCATCCATTATTCCAGGATTGGTCACTGGTACCTTATTTATTTTGTCTAGTGAGGTTATGTTTTCCTAGGTGTTCTCAATGCTTGTGGATGTTTGTCTCTCTGGGCATTGAAGAGTTAGTTATTTATTTTAATCTTAACAGTCTGGGCTTGTTTGAACTCATCCTTCTTGAGAAGGCTTTCCAGATATTCAAAGGGAATTGAGTGTTGTGATCTAAGTCTTTGGTTACTGCAACCATATCAACACTAGGAATGCCCCAAGCCCAATAATGACTCTTGCAGACTCCAAGTGGTACTTCCTTGGTGAACTTGGGAAAAGCACAGTAGAATTCCCTAGATTTCCACTGAATGACTCTTATTCTCTTCCCTCTTTCTCATGCTGGACTGTTGGACATTGGGAAGAAATGATGTGGGCACTCTCTCATGGCTTTCTGTGCAAGGTCATACCTGAAAACAGCCCACTCTCACCCCAAACCTATGATGACTGCTGCCTGCCTACCTCTGATGTTTATTCAAAGCCCAGGGCTCTTTATTCAGCAGATGATGAATCCTTCCAGGACTGTGTTCTTCCCTTTAGGGCAGCTCGTTTCGTTCTCACCCAGGGTGGGTCCAGAAATGCCTTCTGGGAACAAAGGCTTAGACTAAGGGGCTTCAGGATTCTGCTTGGCACTTTATTTTATTGTGGCTAAGCTGGTACCCAAGTTATAAAATGAAGTCCCCTGAACTTTTTCCTTTCTTTTCCCCAAGTGAAAGAAGATTCCCTGAGCCACACTACCTATAGTTAGAGGGAGGGAATGACACAGCCACTGGCTTGGCCAGCACCCTTGGTGTCTCACTGGGTCATGTGCACTCCAAGTCCACTGGCTCTGAGCCAGGAAAGCCAGAGGAAATGTCCAAGGCCTGCAGCCTTTGTGGCCCAACTGCTTTACAATTTTAGTTCAAGCCTTTGGCTGCTTTTAGACAGCTGGTGGTGGGGCTAGCCAAAACTCAGGTTTGGGGGCAGAGGATTTCTCTGGCCAGGCTGGTCTAAATACCCCTTCTGTGGGCACCTGCAGAATTCTGCTCTATTCTGTGTTCCCCTGTGCCAGGGCAGCCCTGGGTTTCAGTGCAAAGTCTCACAATTCTTTCACTCTCCCTCCCCCAGGCACACAGATTCTCTTTCCACTTGGCATGCTGGCATGGAACTGCTGGGGCTTAGGGGAGTGGTGGTGTAGGCAATACATGATTGTCTTTACTGCCTTCTTCAGTGCCTCTTACCTTGATATAATGTTAAAACCATGTAGTATGATTGCTCACCTGATTTTTGGTTCTTCTGAAAGTGTTTGCTTGTGTGGATAGTTGTTGAATTTGATGTTCAGGTGGAGGGATGATTACTGGTGGTTTTTATTTGGCCATCTTGCTCAGTCCCCCTTGCCTTCATTTTTGAATGAAGAAATGTTAAGGAAGTCCTTAAAGTAGAAAGAAAATGATACCAGATGGAAATATAAATCTACATAAAGACGAAAAGCATTAGGAGTGTTAACTATATGGGTAAATATGATGTAATTGATTTCTTATTTAAGTATTACTTTAGAAGATAATTGACAGTTTAAAGTAAAAATAATAATGATGTATTGTGGGGTTTATAACATAGACAGAAACAAATATATGACAATAACACCAAATCCAAGAATGAAGTATAGTAACTAATGTATACTGGTTCAAGATTTTCATGCTGTGTGTTAAGTGGTATACAACTACTGAAAGTAAATTGTGATAGTGAAGGATATATTTTATCAATCCTAAATGAGCCTATAAAAAGTGGCATAGCTAATGAGTCAGCAAAAAACAAAGTGGAATCATACAACTTATGAAATTAATCCAAAAAGAGGCAGGACAGAAGAAAGAATGGTATAAGGAAAAGATGATAAACACAGCACACAAAATACTATTTGGCAGATTCAACTTGAAAATACCAAAAATGCGTCAAATGCAGATGATTTAACTACCTCAATTACATTTTTTCAGATGGGTTGAAAAAAAACAAGAGCCAACTATGTACTGTGTACAAACATATAAAAACAAATAGGTTAAATGTAAAAGCTTGGAAAAGCCACACCATTTTAACACTGATCGAAAGAAAACTGGAGTGAATTAAAGACAGATACTTACACAAACACTTCTATGTGAATGTTTATAGCAGCATTATTTATAGCCTTCCCCCCACCCCAGAATATCAGTTAAACATTTGTCAACATACCTTTGATTTTAAGAGATACAAAAAAAAATTTTGACGAAATTCAACACCAATTCATGATTAAAACTCATTGCAAACTAGGAGTAGAAGAGAGCATCCTTATCCTGATAAAGAACATCTACAAAGAAAGCTTCAGCGAACACTGTGCTTAACTCATGAAAGACAATCTTTCCACCTAAGATCTAGCCTAAGGCAGAGATGTTGCTCTCATCACTCCTGTTTGAAATACTATGGGATTTCCTAGGCAGTTTAATACCATTAAAAATATTAAAAACACACAAATTTTAAAGAAGAAATAAAACTGTCTCTATTCACAGACAGAATAATTGTCTGCACAGAAAACTCTAAAGAGTCTATGAAAAAGTTACCAAAACTTATGTGAGTTTAACAATATTGCAGTTTACTAGGTCAATATACAAAAATCTGTTGAAAATTTATATTCTATCAATAAACAATTAGAAATGGAAGTTAAAAATTACTACTTATAATTGCACCAAAATATATGCTTGCATATAAATCTAATAAAATATGTGCAAGACTTCTATGCTGAGAATTACAAAACACAGATTAACTAAAGAAAAAAGACACAAGTAAATGAAGAGAGATGTATTTATGAATTGGAAGATTTAATATGGTTTATGTAGCACTTCTTTCTTGTCTCCAAAATAATCTATGGATTCAAAGCACTTCCAAAAAAAAAAAGTCCAAGTAAGATTTTATAAACGTTGTTGTCAAGTTAATTCTAAAATTTATTTAGAAAGTGAAAAAAAATCTGAAAAAACTAAAAAGAGCAAAAAGAAAAAGAACAAAATGTAGAGCTTATACTAACATATTTTAAGACTTACTGTGAAACTACATTAATAATCTAGTCAATGCAATATTTATGAAATGACACACAGACAGAATGGAATACAGTACAGGAGATAGATTCACACAAATATAGTTAGCCAATTTTTGACAAAGCTATAAAGGCAATTGAATGGAGAAGGATTGTCTTTTCAAGAAGTGATGGTGGAACAATTAAATCTCTATATGCAAAAACCAAACCAAAAGAAAACAAAAACTTTGATACATACCAAAATTTAACTCAAAATAAATACATACATAAGTGTAATACATACAACTAGAAACATTCAAGAAGAAAACATAGGAAAGAATCCTTGTGATTTGCCTTAGGGAAAGATTTCTTAGATAAGACCAAAAAAGCATGATCCATTAAAAAAATTCATAAGTTGAACCTTGTTAAAATTAAATATATGTCTTGAAAGACACTGTTAAGAGAATGAAAAAAAAAAGTTATATAGACTGGCAGACGATATTTGCAAATATTTACATCAGATATAGGATTTTTATCTAGAATAAGTGAAGAAATTTCAAAACTCAATAATAAGAAACAAACATCCCAGTTATAAATATTTTCAAATGATTTGAATAGACACACCGCCAAAGAAGATATACAGATGGTACATCAGTACATGAAAAGTGCTCAAGATCATTAGACACTAGGGAAATGCAAAGTGAAGTTATATCTTATAGAACGGAAAAATGAGTATAAATAAAAACTGATGAAACCAAGTTCAAGGATGTGTAGCAAATAGAAATCTCATACATTGGTGGTGAGAATGCAAATGATACAACTGGTTTACAAAAGAGTTTCTTGGAAAGTTAACATACCCTTACCATATCTGGTAATCACATGTTGAAATCTTATGTTCATACAAATACATGTATGTAAATATTTATAATGATTTTATTTGTTATACACATAAGCATACACACAGGTCTAATCTGACATTATTAAAAAGAATTAAAAGTGAAAGAAAGGACTTCTGCTTTTAGCTATGATGGAATAATAAGTATTGGATTTACCCTTCTATTGTAAACAACTAGAAAATGAGAAAAATATATGAAACAACTATATAATATAACAATGACAATGGATTCTTATCCCTAGAAAAGGAAAAAAAAAGATAGTGAGCCCTAATGTCACCCAGGTTTTCTTCCTGGTGACAGTTTAGACCATGGCCACAGTGAGGAAAACCCAAACACAGTCCGGTGGACTTGCTGAGTTGAGGAGCTGGAAACTGGCATAAAGGAGACAGCTAGAACTTTCAGCAAATGGTTTCAAAAAAGAATGTTATGTAGAAAAAGTGCAGATATCTGCATGGGGTGTCCTTCACTATTTTATAAGAATTAAGCTGCATATAAAGTCAAAACTCCACGAAATATGACTAATGTCCATTTTCAAGTTAGAAATATTTAGTATCTTTAGTATCTACCCACTTCTCCTAGATGTACTCCTTGCCACAAATCTTGGAAGCCAGGTCCCACATGCACCTGGGTACTATAACATGTTAATAAATTCTATCTAGCCATTTCTCCCATCTCAACCAAATCAAACCTTTTCACTAGGGCCTCTGAAAACACCAATTGCCCAAAGAAAACATGTTGTTAAACACACTTGCTTGATTAAAAAATAATTTATTAATAGACATGAACAGTAATGAAGATGGTGTAGCATAGGCAAAGAGATAGACACATGAATCAACAGAAGTATGAAGAGAGCAAAAAAATAAATACACACAAATATGGCCATTTGATTAATGACAAAGATCCAAAAGCATCTTAAATGCAGAAAGATAGATCTTTTAAATAAATACTGTTGGAACAATGGATCATCCACTTGCAAACACATACTTAGGCCTAGACTTACTCCTTACAAAAAAATTAACACAAAATTTATCATAGACCTATATTTAAAACATAAATCTATAAAACTTTTAATAGAAAATGTTGGAGACAATCTTTACCACCTGAGATTAGGGTAAGAAATTTTAGAAATGGAAACCAAACATGAACTGTAAAAGAAAAATATTTAAAAACTTGAGCTGTACCTAAATTAAAAATTTTGCTTGGCCAAAGACACTATCAGGAAAATGAAAATAAAAGTGTTACATATTAGGGGAAGATATTTGCAATTCATGTCTCTGAAAAATATAAAGAATTCCTAGAAATAAATAATAATAAAATAAACAACTCAATTAAAAAATAGATAAAAATTAAAACAGATACTTCACCAAAGAGGTTACCAGTATGGAACATGAGTACATAGATTATATTCAACATTATTATCCGTAAGGAAAATTCAAATTAAAACCAAAGTTATACACTACTATACATCTACTAGAATGGCTAAAACAAAAAATGCTGACAATACCAAGTGTGATAAAGATATGGAGCATCTATAATTCTCATACATTGCTGGCAAGAATGCAAAATGGTATAGCTAGTCCGGTAAATGGACTGACGATTTAAACGTATACCTACCACATGCGTCAGCAATGCCACTTTTACTTATTTTCCCTAGAGAAATTAAAACTTATATTCACACAAAATGTTGTACACAAATGAATGTTGATAACTTATTTGTGATAGCCAAACCCCGGCTGGGGGTAGTGGGAGAGCAGAGAGAAGCCAAGAACTTGTTTCAGGGAACTTGTTCCAGGGAGGTAAAGAGATAATAAGAGATAGGATCAAGCATGAGAAAAAAATTTTAATCCCATAGCACATGCCTATTGTCCCATTGGAATTCGATTACAAAACACAAATTCAAATATAATACTAACTTCATTTCCCCAATGTATGTTGTTGTCTACTTCATTGAAGATCATTTGGTTGTAGGTAGATGGCTTTATTTCTGGGTTCTTTATTCTGTTCCATTGGTCTACATATCTACTTTTATACCAGTACTGTGCTGTTTTGGTTACTATAGTCTTGTATTATAATTTGAAGTCAGGGAATGTGATGCCTCCAGATTTTATCTTTTTGCTTAAGATTGATTTGGCTATTTGGGCTTTTTCTTTGGTTCCAAATGAAGCACAGAATTTTCTAGATTTATGAAATATGGTGTTGGTATTTTAAAGGGGATTGTATTGAATCTATAAATTACTTTGAGCAGTATGGACATTTTAACAATGTTCATTCTATCAATCCATGGGCATGGGATGTTTTTCCATTTGTTTGTGTCTTACTTGATTTCTTTCATCAGTGTTTTGTAGTTCTCCTTGTAGAGATCTTTCACCTCTTTAGTTGAGTGTATTCCCAGATATTTTATTTTCTTTGCAGCTATTGTAAATGGCAGTGAGTCCTTGATTTGACTTTCAGCTTGACTATTGCTAGCATATAAAAATGTTACTGATTTTTGTACATCAATTTTGTAACCTGAGACTTTGCTGAATTTATTGATTAACTCTAGGAGTCTTTTGGTGGAGTCTTTAGGGTTTTCTAGATATAAGGTCATATCATCACTGAACAGCAATAGTTTGACCTCTTCCTTCCTGATTTGGATATTATTTATTTCTTTATCTTGCTTGAGTGTTCTAGCTGGGACTTCCAGTATTATGTTGAATAGAAGTGGTGAGAGTGGGCACCCTTGTCTTGTTCCAGTTCTTCGGGGGAATGGTTTCAACTTTTCCCCACTCAGTGTGATGTTGGCTATGGGTTTGTCATATATAACTTTTATAATTTTGAAGTATATTTCTTCTATGCCTAGTTTGTTGAGGGTTTTTATTAAAACAAAGCAGACAACAAACATAATACTGGGGAAAAGAAGCCCTGTTCAATAAATAGTGCTCAGAAAACTGGATAGCCACATGCAGAAGAATGAAACGCGATCCCTACATCTCACCATATACAAAAATTAATTCAAGATGGATAAAAGATTTAAAATATAAGGCATGAAACCATAAAAATGTTAGAAAAAAACATAGAAAAAAATTTTCTAGATATAAGCCTAGGCAAAGAATTTATGACAAAGACCCCCAGGCAAATACAAAAACAATAAAAATAATTAAATATGACTTAATTAATTAAAGGCTTCTGCACAGCAAAGGAAACAACAGAAATAATAGACAACCTACATAATGGGAGAAAATATTTGCAAGCTATACATACAATAAAGGCCTAATATCCAGAATCTATGAAAAACTCAAACAAATCAGCAAGAGAAAAAACAAACAACCCCATTAAAGAGTGGGCAAAAGATGTGAACAGAAGTTTTTCAAAAGGAGACAAACAAACAGCCAACAAATGTGTAAATAAATGCTCAGCATTACTAATCATCAGGGAAATGCAAATTAAAACCACAATGAGACACCACTTTATTCCTGTCAAAATGGGCATTAGTAAAAATTTGAAAAACAATAGATGCTGGCATGGGTGCAGAGAGATAGGAACACTTATACATTTTTGGAGGGACTGCTAATTAGTACAACCTCTATGGAAAACAGTATGGATATTCCTCAAAGAAATAAATGCAGACTTACCATTTGATCCAGCAATCCCACTGCTGGCTATCTACCCAAAGGAAAAAAAGTCATTTTATCAAAAAGACTCCTGCATTCAAACGTTTATTGCAGCACAATTCACAATAGCAAAGATGTGAAATCAACCTAAGTGCCCATCGATTCATGAGTGGTATATATATACACCATGGAGTACTACTCAGCTATAAAAAGGAATGAAATAATGTCTTTTGAAGCAACTTGGATGGAACTAGAGGCTATTATCCTAAGTGAAGTATCTCAGGAATGGAAAAACAAACACCATGTGTACTCTCTCATAATTGGGAGCTAAACGATGGGTGAACATGTCCACAAAAAGATGTAAAGGACATTGGAAACCAAGAAGAAGGGAGAGTAGGAGAGGGCGAGGGGTAAAAACTTACCTATCCAGTACAATGAACACTTTTCTGGTGATGGGCACACTAAAAGCCCTGACTTAAATCTTATACAAGGTATTCATGTAACAAAAACTTTTGTACTCCCTTAGTATTTTGAAATAATAAAAAAGACAAAATGTAGAATTTAAGATGATGCCTACAAAGCATTAAATCTCAAGCATGGGTCCCTTTTTTGAGCATGGACCTCTGTGGGCATATACTGTTTATGTGCCTATGAAGCCAGTCATGATTCTAAGTTATGGCCCTAAAAATGAATATATACATGCTCCCCTAATTCACTTTCTCCTTTCCATTGTCACATTTGATATTTTGCATGAAGATACAATTATCTATGATTAACATTTAATAAAATTCCAACATGGATTTTGGGGTACCCATTAAGTTACCAAGGATTACCTGTTTATCTTTGGTAATATGTGAGAGCTTCTGGGGAAAAAATATATGCCTACTCCCAAAGTTAGATCTATCATTCACCTTTGACACAGTAAACGGTGATATATTGTTACATCTTCCAGAAACGTGAGTTGGAATTTCTGAGACAGCATTAAATTGGCTTGAAATGTAATTATCTTTGTCAGCAGACACAGCATACTATATTGGTAGCAGTTCATCAGAAATACTTACTGTAAAATGTGTGGTCCCTCAGGGCTCTATTTTTGTCCTTTTATTTTTATATTTATATGCTTCTCATGGCAGTGTCATTAATAGATCTGGATATGATTATCATATCTATGCTAGTCTTATTCAGATTTACTAACTGGTTCCTGTAGAATCAAGTCATATGACTTCCCAACTGCCTTTCTGCTTTATTAAGACTTAGAATTGAATGATAAGGGGTAGTTCCTTTAAAAGAACGTTCAGAGGGAAGCATTCATATTGACCTATCTAAATCATTTTATGGATTTTTTCCATGTTGCACTTTTGTTCAGCTATATTACATGACTTCAGTTGAAAATTATATTAGAGGATACTATGCTTTTTTTTATTGGCAACATTCTTATTTTTATGTGGCATAGGAATTTCATCAAAGATTTTTTTATTGTATTAGTAATAGAAGTTGTACAGAATTATGATTTCTTTACTCTGGAATTCTATAATTTTTAAAGTAAATGCAGAGTTATGTAAATCCAGTGGGACCATCCAATTCTATCACATTATAATAGAGTCACTAATAGAAATGTCCCTACAGCAAATTTTATCATTCTCAAGATTTGAAGTGATTACAAAAGTGTGATGGGTAATATAATGTGTTTTTAAAAATAATCTCACAGTGAAATTCTACAGTGGTTCTATTAGGCTCACAGGACCAAGTTTCAACTCTTACAAATGATCTTCAAGGCCCCAACCTTTCTTTTTAGCTGTATCTCTCAATTTATTATGCATTTCTTTGTATGTATGGCTGTGTGAATCTTATGCATCCATCAAGCTGCGTTATTGGTTTACCTCTGAACAGAAGAGAATCAGAGATTCCTTGATTCTGAATTTTCCCCCTAAAATATGATGTTGAATGAGTGTCTCTGTTTTAGATTTACTTGAGGCCATAAAGGCCATGACTACAAGAAGAATCAGATATTCCCTCATCCTAAAGTGAGGTGTTTTGCTATCTCTGCAGCACATGCCAAGAGACAGTAAGCTAGTTCTAGAACTGCCTCCTCACCCACATGTAAGCTGTAATAGAATATTGAATACTGAGGTGAGGAGGGATTTCTTTGAAAATAAATTTTAAATGTGCATTGGATTCCCCATCCCTTTCATGGAGCACCAGAAGATAGGTCTGTTCCCCATCACCTCAGATCAAGTGACAGGGCCTTCAACAGGACAGATCAGGGACTTTAACATTCTTTCTTTAGAATCTGAGGAATATCATGACTCATTTCTCATCCATAACTGAAAGGAAGAGAGAATCTGGCTGAAGGTGCCCCTTCCTGCTTACTTAACACGGAAAAGCAATCACATTTGCATGAGCTTCAGTTCGAGAGTTTGGAGAGAACAAAGTGGGTATTTCTTGGGGGGCAGATGTGGACCCCACAAAAGATATCCAACTTTGCATAGAAGTGTGCAACTATCTCAGCAGAGGGGGAATCAAATAGCCAGCCAGTGCCAGCATCATGGGAGTTAAAGTTGGAGAGTCTCAGCAGAAGCACATCTGTGGAATGCACAAAATCACTCAAGGAGAGAGAAAATAACAATGACTCAACAGCCACTCAGAAAGTACCAATGCCATGGTATAATGCTACCACCCATACAAGATTAAGTTTTTATCCCTAATTTCCCTTACATATGCCAGGGGTCCCAGACCCTGGAAGTAGTTTAAATTGGATAGTAATTTGAAGTTATTAAATTACGTTGGGCTGGCCTGAAGTTATGGCATTATTAGAAGGGACTAGTCATTTCCATTATTTAAAAGTAACTGGAAAATCTATGGGACTTACCTGAGATTTTATTCCAGAGACAGTGAAAAATGGTCCCACATAACGAATTTGCAGAATCCATAGTGAGAAAAAATAAACTTTCTTCTTTCTTCTTCCCAGTGAAGTCTAGCTCATCCCATAAATGAGCTGTAATCCTCGTAGTCCTTTGTCCATCATCTCTGCCTTCCCAGATCAAAATTCAACTTCCAAAATGAATTTTTAAGTATTTTCTGACTTTCTCTGTGATAAATCCTTTCTCATTTCTACATACTTCAAAGGTACTTTGCACTTCCATCACACTGACCTGTCTTCATGGATTTAACTACTTATTAAAAAATAATAATTAAATATGCAAATAGGGATATAATGAATGTGTTGAAGGAGTCAGTCAGAGTCCATTATACTGGACTTATAATAAGAAGTCTTGATTGGATGGTGTTTTCCCTGAGGAAGTGACTTTAAGGTGAGGAGTGAAGAATGAGTAGATGTTGACCACCTGAAGTCAGAAAGAAATGTAATCAGGCAAAAGGAAGAGATTGAGAAATTGAAAAAAATTTATGACTATTAGAGTATAGACAGTAAAAAGGATGAAAATATTAGAGAGGTTGGCATGGATTTAATGGTATCCTTGTAATTCTTATATAAGAGCTTGGGTCTACACAGTATCTATTCACTCTTCTTTGGTAATAAAATACCCAATTTTCAGCTGGGCATTTTACCACCTGAAATAAATATTACATCTTTCCACCTCTTTACTGGCTGAGTGTTGCTTTTTAATTAAGTTCAGGGCAATGTGGTATGAGGAAATGAGGTATATTATTTCTGAAATATGTTCTTTTTTGTTGGTTATTTTTTAATTTTTATTTTATTTATTTTTTTTTAAATTTAAGAATATTATGGGGGTATAAATGCTTTGGTTACATAAATTGCTTGTGCACCACCTGGGTCAGAGCTCCAAGTATGCTCATTCCCCAGACAACACGCAGCACATCCCTTAGGTGTGAATTTACCCATCTTCTCCTCCTTCCTCCTACTGGCCAACAACCAGCGAATGTTACTTCCATATGTGCACGTACATGTTGATTGACTATTACCAATTTAATGGTGAGTACATGTGGTGTTTGTTTTTCCATTCTTGTGATACTTCTCTTAGAAGACTATGATCTTAAAGGGTGAGTCTGTTTTTCTGTGTCCCTCTTCTCCTCCATCCTGCTGCTTGGAAGGTGGTTTGGATCATAGGAGTAAGGGCAAAACCTAAGGAATAGCAAAGCAGTAGCGTGGTGAGATAGGAGTCAGATACCCTGTAGTCAGTTAGGGCAGTGGTCAGAAGAAGAAGGCCAACAGGATAAAAAAGTCACAAGAATGTGAATATGCTTAACTAAGATAAATGTAACCAACAGGGACTCTTTAGTTATTTTACTTTAGCCATAGCATCTTTATCTAAGATAAAAGGGGAAATTCCTTTAAGTGAGGCAGGCACATAGTTGAAGTGACAGTGTCCCTAAATGAACTACCTTCATTAACATAGTAAAAAATCACACTCACCAGTGCCATGACAATTTACAAATGCCATGGCAACTCCCAGAAGTTACCCTATAAGGTCAAGAAAGGGGAGGGTTCCCAGTTCTAGGACCTCTTCACCCATTTCCCAGAAAACTCATGAATATTCCTCGTCCAGTTTAGTACATTATTAGGGATTAGCATAAACAGACAGATCCTAACCCTGGGGTGGCACTGTTCCTTCTTGGATCAGTCTACTGTCTACCATCTTTGAGAATGTACTATACTTTCTGTACTTTGTCTTTAATAAATGTTTTTGCTTTGCATGTGACCTTGGTTTGAATTCCTTCTCTCCCGAGGTCAAGAACCCTCTCTGCCATTGGGGGCAGTGGTATCAATAGAAGAATCCTGGATTCCTTGATACTGGAAGCAGTGCTGCCATTACAATTCATAGCTGTCTTTCCCAGACTGTTACATTACAGAGAAATTATTTTCTATTTAAGTCCCTCATGTTGGATCTTGTTACTCACAGCTTAGCCATATACCTAGCACAATGCCAAGTAAGATATTTTTCATTTAATTGTATGGGCATGACATATTTTATGCAGATGAAAGACAAATACTAAAGACTGGAGAATTGATGGGGGGCCAGATGAAGACTAGACAGGATTTTTCAGATAAATGGATGATTTACATGGCATAATGAACAATGCAATTTTATAAAAGACATAAGTGTGGACTTATAGAATTGGAATAAAATTCAAGAAATAGAACTGGGACAGGAATATAGGAAAAGAATAAGAAAATTTTAGAAAAAAACACCGTGTGGTGGAGAAAGGTGGCAAAGAAGCAAGGTTTCTGTGGCAAGGAGTCATAGGCACTGAGGCAGAAAAATAAAATGAGGCCAGACAATGTTAAAACTCTGAGAGTTAGGTAGAATAAAATGGATTTGTTAAGAAAATCAATGATGAGTCATGATGTAAATATTAATACTTGAGAGGACTGCCCTGGTAGTGTTTTATGAAAATTGATCTGATAGTATTAATGCCGCCCAGGGTGGGAGGTTCATTAACTCTAGAGGAGTACTCAATATAGTATATTGTACTGCTAGGTAAAGATATAACTTCTATAAAGTGTAATTTGTATAAAAACTTAAACTTTATTTATATTTAATATAGAGATTAATACTGGCATCCACTCTTGAACAAAACATCAGAGAATCACAAATTACATAACATATGTGAGGTATTCTGGGGGCAGGGAGGATGTGCCACATCATCTTACAGTACCCTTAATTGTTCACTTACTTTGCATGTCTTGTTACTTATTACAGTTCATGGGTATCCTATTAAGAAGATTTATATATCATAGTTTCTGGTTTTATCTAATTTAACTCTCCAAAGAGTACTAGTGAATTAAAAGAGTATTACAGAGAAATTCGTACTGAAAGCAATACTAATACTACTGGCACAAATTAAACCACAAGAAAATTGCTGAATTGGCAATTCTTTCACCATTAACTCAAGTTTCTTGTCCACCTAATTATCGAGTAAAAACAATGATGGTTTTGGTCTAATCAGTTTGAATTTACCATTAAATGTTAAAGCAAGATGTAAAAAAAAAAAATGATCATATTTAAACATATGTCTCACACATTGATAGTCAGTGATAAACAGAATGTATTTGGATAGAGTCAAGAAGCCTGAAGACTAGATGAGGAGTTATTTGTGGCTATTTTTGGAGCTTTATATAAAAAGCTCATTCTTTTTCATGTGCATTTGTTTGACTATTGGAATAACCCAAAATTAAAATAAAAAGAGCAAGGATTAGAACAGACATGGAAACATGGTAGATCTGAGATATATTTTGAGTGTCATTCCCTTCATGGTAATGCTCAAAATGTGTCATCTACCACAGGTAACAGTTTCTTAGACTGTGGCTGTAATATTTTAAACTTTTGCCTTCCAGTTAGTCAATCTGTATTTGAAACCCTTCTGTGATTTTAAACTCAGGCTCTGGGATTTTCTTGGGTTCTTCTATGTCTTTAAGGTTAACAGAGTGTTGTGACAGAATCTTAAAAATACAAGAAAACTTTAGTTCTTTCTCCACTCAACAATACCTGCTCTTAGTTTTATGACTTTTGAGTCTTAAGTCTCCTATTTTATAGCTTGATTTTTTAAAATAATTATTTTCTCAATCAGTCATAGATACAGAAATAATTTTGTAAATTCAAATACCCTTGTCAAAAGATGTAGATATGTAGGATAGGAATTTCTTTACAAAGGCAAGTATTCCTTCCAGATATTGATAAGTTAAGTCATGGATATCCTTAGTTCGCTCATTACCATTTTGGCAGGCAAGGAGTTAAACTACATGTTATAGCCTGTTACAGTCTAAATGGCCATGAAATCACTCAGTTTGGCTACTCTTTTCTGACTCTTTAGATGCTGAAATTGTAAGTAGAGGAAATGGTTAAATTATGGATATTTTATGTGTTCATGTTTTAATGATAATTTTCTTTGTAAAATTTATTACATAATAATTTAGAGAAATATGTAACACCACAACTCATTTGTGAGTAGTCAAAAACAAATGAAGATTTTTTTGCATCTATAATCATGAGGGTTATTAATCTGTAGTTTCCTTTTTTTGTTGTGTCCTTTCCTGGCTTTGGTATCAAAGTGATATTGGTTTCCTAGAATGAGTTGGGGAGGATACCATTCTTTTCAATGTGGTGGAATGATTTCTGCAGTACGGGTATAAGTTCTTCTTTGTAGGTTTGGTAAAATTCAGGTGTGAACCCATCTGGTCCAGGACTGGTTTTGGTTGGAAGATTTTTAATTGCTTCTCCAATTTCTGTGCTTGATATTGGTCTGTTCAGGAATTCTATTTCTTTTTCATTGAGCTTAGGGAGCTTGTGTGTTTCCAAGAATTTGTCCATTTCCTCCACATATTGTAGTTTTGGGGCATATAGATTTTTATAGTATTCAAATGTAATGTTTTGTATTTCCATGATGTCCGTAATGACTTCTCCTTCTTCATTTCTAATTGAGTTTATTAAAATCCTTTCCTTTCTAGTTCTTGTCAATCTAGCAAGAGGGCTGTCAAGTTTGTTTATCTTTTCAAAAAAGCAACTTTTGGTTTTATTGATCTTCTGTATAGTTCTTTTATTCTCGATTGCATTTAGTTCTGCTCTGATCTTAGTTATTTCTTTTCTTCTGCTAGGTTTAGGACTGATTTGCTCTTCCTTTTCCAGTTCCTTGAGATAGTTTATTAGTTTGTTGATTTAAACAAACACAATCCAACAGAACATCAAAAAAATAATTCATCATGACCAGCTGGGCTTTATCCCAGAGATGCAAGGTTAGTTCAACATATGCAAATCTATCAATGCAAATCACCACATAAATAAAAGGAACAACAAAGATGATACGATTCTCTCAATAGATGCAGAAAAAGCATATGACAAAATCCAGCACAATTTTATGATAAAAACTTTTTTTTTTTTTTGAGACAGAGTACCACTCTGTTGCCTGGGCTACAGTGCCGTGGCATCAGCTTAGCTCATAGCAACCTCAAACTCCTTGGCTTAAGCAATTCTACTGTCTCAGCCTCTTGAGTAGCTAGGACTACAGGCATGTACCACCATGCCTGGCTAATTTTTTCTATATATTTTTAGTTGTCCAGCTAATTTCTTTCTATTTTTTTTAGTAGAGATGGGTTCTCACTCTTGCTCAGGCTGGTCTTGAACTTCTGAGCTCAAACGATCCACACACCTTGACCTCCCAGAGCGCTAGGATTACAGGCATGAGCCACAGTACCCAGCCTGATAAAAACTCTTAACAAAATAGGCATAGATGAAACATTCCTTAAAATTATTAAGGTCATATACGATAAACCCACAGTCAATATAATACTGAATGGGGAAAAATTGAAAGCATTCCCACTTAGAAAAGGAACCAAACAAGGTTGCCCACTATCTCCACTTCTATTTAACATAGTGCTGGAAGTCCTTGCCAGAGCAATCAGAAAAGAGGGAAATTACGGGTGTCTGAATGGGGGCAGAAGAAGTCAAACTCTCACTCTTTGCTGACGATATGCTATTATATCTACAAAATCTCAAGGATTCATCCAAGAGACTCCTGGAAATGATAGATGAATTCAGTAAAGTCTCAGGGTACAAAATTAATGCACACAGTGGCATTCAAATATAACAATAACAGTCAAGTCAAAAATTAAATCAAAGACACAACATCTTTCACAATGGCATCAAAGAAAATTAAATATTTAAGAATATATTTAATTAAGGAGGTGAGAGACGTGTATATAGAGAACTAGAAAACGCTGAGAAAAGAAATTGTAGAAGATGTAAACAGATAGAAATACCTACCATGCTCATGTGTACATACTACCTAAAGTGATCTACAGAATTAATGCAATCCCTATCAAAATACCATCATCATTCCTTACAGCTTTAGAAAGAATAATTCTACACTTCATTTGGAACCAGAGAAGACCTCGTATAGCCAAAGCAACCTTAAGCAAAAAAGAACAAATTAGGAGGCATCAGTCTGCCAGACTTCAAACTTTACTACAAGGCTATAGTAATTAAAACAGCATGGTGCTGGCACAAGAACAGAGATATAGACCTTTGGAAAAGGACAGAGAACCCAGATATAAAACCATCCTCATATTGTCATCTAATTTTGGACAAAGGAGAAAAAATATACATTGGGGAAAAAGAATCTCTATTCAATAAATGGTGTTGGGAAAACTGGATATCCACATGCAAAAGATTGAAACTGAATGAATCCCCACCTCTCACCTCTCACAAAAATCAACTCATGATGGATAACAGACTTAAATCTAAGGCATGAAATCTAAAGAATTCTAGAAGAAAATGTTGCAAAGACTCTTTTAGACATTGGCCTAGGCAAAGAATTTATGAAGAAGACCCCCAAAGCAAATCACAACAGCTACAAAAATAAATAAATGGGGCCTGATCAAATTAAAAAGCTCCTGCACAGGCAAGGAAACTATCATTAGAGTGAATAGACAACCTACAGAATGGGAGAAAATATTTGCTTTCTACACATCGGATAAAGGGTGGATAACAAGAATGTATACAGAACTTAAGAAAATCAGCAAGAAAAAAATCACACATCCTCATCAATAAATGGGCAAAGGGCATGAATAGAAACTTCTCAAAGGAAGATAGAATAATGGCCAGCAAACATATAAAAAAGCATGCAACATCTCTAATCATTAGGGAAATGCAAATTAAAACCACAATGAGATATCACTTATGTCCAGTGAGAATGGCCTTTATCAAAAAGTCCCAAAACAATAAATGCTGGCATGGATGTGGGGAGGTTGGAACACTCTTACACTGATGGTGGGGCTGCAAATTAGTATAACCCCTGTGGAAAGTAATTTGGAGATACCTCAAAGAACTAAAAATAGAAATACTATTTGATTCAGCAATCCTGCTACTAAGCATATACCCAAAGGAAAAAAAAGACATTCTATAGTAAAGACATCTGTACTCAACTGTTTATAGCAGCACAATTCACTATTGGTAAAGATGTGGAAACAACCCAAGTGCCCATCAATACATGAGTGGATTAATAAAATGTGGTATATGTATACCATGGAATACTACTCAACCACAAAAAACAATGGTGATCTAGCATCTCTTGTATTATCCTGGATAGAGCTTAAGCCCATCCTTCGGAGTGAGGTATCACAAAGATAGAAAAACATGCACCACATGTACTTGCCATCAATTTGGTACTAACTGATTAACACTAAGGTGCTCACATGGTAATAATACTCATTGGGTGCCAGTCAGGCGGGGAGTGTGGGGGTGGTAAGCACACAACTAATGGAAGTGGAAAACATTGTATTGGGGAAGGGCACACTTGTAGCCCTGGCTTGGGTGAGGCAAATGCATTACATGTAACCAAAATGTTTGTATCCCTGTAATATCCTGAATTAAAAAATAAATAAATATATAAAAATAAATAAAATCTGGTGGTGGTGGTGGGGGGGGGAAAGAATGAAGAAATCTAATGGTAGATATATTTTAAAACATATAAAATGTCCAGTGGCTCTCAATTTATAATAAACAAAAGACTATCTGGTCACAAATTTGAGGTGAATGAACCCTTCCAGAATAGGAGACAGGGACTTCCATTCCAAGCTCAAAGTCTGTATTCACCTTCAAATTTGGGAAATTCATTTCCTTTTCATAAATTGGTTTATATCCAAGTAAAAAGTGATCTACATTGGAACCAAAGATAGCACATTATTGAAGAAACATTTGTAATAGCAAAATAAAACACATTAAGTGCAGCCAGAATCTTCAGGGAACATTTGACAGCCAGAGGACATGTGATCTGTGTCATTAAGAAAAGGAGTCATTGTATCTTATGGACTTGTTGATACTCAATCTCTCTCTCTGACTTAAATGTTTACCTGTAAATTGTTTTGGTTATTTTTTTACGACTATGTTATAAAGGCTTTTCCTAAAAAATCATGTGAGAGAGTGTGTGTGTGTGTGTGTGTGTGTGTGTGTGTGTGTATTGCCAAAATGAGCATTTTCCTCCTCACTGCCTGGGAAGATCATACTCAATCATTAGTATTTACATAGCACTTGCTTCCATCGAAGCAATTCTAAGAGCAGAGAGATTCTGTTTTAAAGTCATCGGTAAGACAGTTTGTTTTTCCATGAACATACTGAAATTATGCACTGGGCAAATTAGTGAATTTTACCAAATATGTCTCAAGGATAAATATAGTAATTTTCACAGTGAATGTTTTCCATCTCTCAGGAAATCTATGTTTGTCATGAAATGACAAGTTTTTTTGGAGGGTTGGGGGAAAGGGGTGGTTGTCTTTGAAAACTGATTTTGAATTTCATCAAATAACAAGGCAAACCTGAAAAATATTTTACATTTAATGGAAGAACTTAAGCATGATCTTTTGGTGGAATAAAGTGGAAAAAAATTTTAACACATCTCCTGAAGAAACAGATTTTCCTTTCCTACTCCAGGGTGATCATTATAAACCGTAACTTTAAAATTTTAAATTATGAAAAATATCTTGAGAATGTGAATTTATACCAATAAACTAGTCTTGTAATGTTGCAACTGAGAATTAATGTGTTTTTATAAGATGATAACTTCACTATTTTTCTGTGCAGTAATGCCAAAAAATAATCAGGTTTGAAATATGACTTGACTTATAGTGTAAATTGGCATAAAAGATTTCATGTCTGTATATCCACTGCTATATTTTTCTTAAGAATGAAATGAATAAAATACTAGCTGGAGAAGTACCTAAGATTTTATGCCTACTAAAAGCCCGTAAATAATATAAAATCCAATGTATATAGATGGCCTAAATTCTTTCTAAACCTCATCACTGCCTCTCTGAATAGACCCAGATCTTCAAACCAGTTATTAAAACCATAATGAGGGTTAACTTTGAGAAAGCTAATATGCTAATTAATGATAATATTACAGAGATGTGAGCTGAGAAATATTTGAAAACAATAGCTGTAATAAAGTTCTCACAATTATTTCTCTAAGAAATATTCTTTGTGGTGGAAGTTTGAAAAACATATCAGAACAACAGCAACAACAAAACAACAAAGCAATGTTGAAGTGTTTTGTAAATGGTATACCCAAATCAGATTAAAGTGGCAAAGATTTTATTTCTTTCCCTTCCATCTCCCTGCCCTCTATGGATTTTTATTTTTCTTTTTGCTTTGAATAACCTTTCTGAAGCTTTTAACAATTAAATGCTGTTGAAGCAACCTGTTTGCTTTTCTTTTAGCCCCTTTCTCTTGTTTATGTGACACTTGGCTTAGGGGAACGTTGCATTATGGCCTTGTCTTTCTTCAAGTGGATTTCAGTGGTTACCTTTTAAATATTTGACATCACAGTGCATGCAGTCAATTCACATGTTAAGTCAATCTCCAGTTAGGAAGTCTAATTAAGACACAATCTTTAATGCAGAAAGTAAAGGACAAAAAAAGCCCAGCACTGTTTTTCATAAAATTGCAATGTTGTCAATCAGAAATCATGTTATAAGTGTCTCTCCTCTCATATCCATGTGTAACAGAGCCCTGATTGACAAGAAAGATTTTGTAAATTGATATGATTCATCATCAGCTTTTAAGCAGAGTTCTGACTGATAGTTTAACAAAAGGAAAATGACACTACCTAGGGTTAAGAGTAGTCATAATAACAATCACTTTTATTCCAAGCAACATTAGGACAGCTGACCAAATATGTTAGATTACATTTTTTCTTTCACTAATCTACTAGCAATGTTTATCTCCTATAAAACTGATGCTACCCATATAAATGTAATTGATCATGATTGAAAAAATTCCACAACGGTTGTTTCAATAATTTATAAGCTAATTCATTATTATTTTCCTAGCAATTGGCAGAATTTTGTGTTTGCACCTGGAGGATGTTTGAGATTCAGCAAAACCCAGGTTTATTTTTTGTGTATTGCAAAACGCAGGATGTTCCCTTTAATAACCTGAAATTTTAATAAGGGCCTAAGAAATAGTTGAAAAAGTGAGTGAACTTGTATTTAAATTAGGTCTTTGAGAGCTTGGAGATTCTAACTTGGTGAACTCTAATTAAATCCCTGAAGGCCACTGGGTCTGCCTCCCTAGTTCTTGATGGTGAAAATAAGGTCTTCAAAAAGAGTCCCTTGGCAGTATACAAGTAGAGGAGGAAATAATCCTGAAACCCTTCACTATGGCATTTTATAAAGCCAGAATTCCAGAAGGAGTTCCAGACAAGGAGAACAATAGAGACTAAAACCTGAGAACTAGTAAAGCAAGGAAAATAGGGGAAAAAGAATTTGGAAAGGCAATAATTCGAAAAGAACATCGCTCATTTAGACTGTAGTACAAATGTAGAGCAAGACAAAGGGACAAATGACATATACTAGTTCTGATAATGACATAGCAAATCTTACTTGGCACATATTGCAATTAACATTTCCAGTAAGAAATGCTGAAATACAAAAACTGCCATTTTTTAGTTCTGACATTATAGTGGCTTTTTCTGCAGGGCAGATTTTCCTTGTAAATATCTAAGCATTTTTTTCTTTCCAACTAGATTTCAGTACTCGTTGTGTGGATGAGTTTAACTGTGATTGCGGAAGCAAAACAGGTATTGAATCTACTTAGAGCCAAAAGGAAACAAATAACAGGTGATCAAAATGTGGAACTTAAACTTGACTGTATTTTCAAGAGCTTTGCCTATCCAACAATACAGATATGAATCGAATAAACCACTGAGTGGATGGTTTTTATTTTGTCAATATGCTAGAGGGTGGAGACGGAGAGAAAGCTTACACTTTCTTCTTAACGTTTAAAATACACTCAAAATAGTATTTTGGTATCATAAAATTCAAAATTAAATCTCCTCATCCCATTTTTTTAAATATACTGAATGTCCCAAATCACCCCTTAAAAATAAAGAGAAATGTCAACCTTACAGATCTTTCCCCCTACTCCCAAACATGCAGTTTATACCAAAATATCCAGTTTTTCTGCAAATATGTGTATCGGTTCCTCCCAAATATCCCAGTCTCATTCCTTTTCACTTTTTGGCATTTACACTCTTTTCCCTAGTCCTTATTTCAATAGATTAAAAGAAGATAAGGATCTGCTACTGGTGGCAAAATACCCACAGAGGTTCCTCACACAGTGGATTCCTGTGAAAATTGACAGAAAGCTAATTGAAGAGGAGCGGCGCTGCTTGGTTCTCATTAGTCTATTCCTGTGCCACGGCCACGTGGACCAGGGTATCCTTTCATAGCTGATTGATATGTGATGCCCTCGCACCCCCCATCCTGACCAAATGTTCTACAAAGTAGGAACGATGTAGGAAAACTTGGAATTTATACTTTTGTAGTTTGCTCTACTTTTTATTTCAAAAGGCTTTTAAAGTCCTATGAACGCTATTTAGATCACTTGTATGTCTAGATGGAAATACTGATTCTTGATGCTCTGAATAAACCCCTAGCCCCAAAGGGATATTGAGCTACTGGGTGTTAGCTTTGTTCTTAAGTATAAGTTCCAAAAAGTTTTATTTACTTTTTGAACTCTTTACTAGGATGAAAGTGTCACAGTGCTTTTGTGGTCTGCCACTTAAGTGGCTTCATCTTTTCTTGGGGGGGAAAAAATGAAAGTAACAAGCAAAATATAGAGGAGGTTTTAGTTTGTTCTCTGATCAAAAGGGTCATTTATTGATCTGGTGCTTAAAAGGAAAAGATCTGTTTGGGGGAAAGTGATTGTACTATCTGGAGTTTGAACTCTTCTCCTTTTATTATCTATTAGAGCATGATAAGTCTACATTTTTATTTCTGCAGAAGCAAAAGTCACAATTAAAATAAGGACTCCATTATCACTATGACCATATGACAGTTGTGTTAAATTTGCAAAACTTCAAATAAAGAACATCTATGTTAATTGAAAGGTTGATAATTTCTGATTAGGCTTAGATAGAGATAATTTCTTCCAAACTATATTTTCATGCTACAATATTTTTGTTGTTTCCTCTCTTACTGGAAAGAGAAAAGGAAAGTGAATTGCACTTTAAAATTAAATATCATCTACTTTTTTATCTGCCCCGTCACCTTCTAGACCCCAAGAACTAGCTTGAATATTCCACAGAAGCTTAGTACAGTGACTGTAACAACAAACTGGAAACAGAAATTGCAGTCTTAGTTCAACTATGAACTCATCATGTGAACTTTAACAAGTTTGCAAATCCTTCCTATATTTGTTTACTTTTTGGAAACTTTTAGTAAGGGCAATAAGAAATCAGAATTTATTATACTGATTAACTGAGGTGCACAGGGCATTTCACAGGAAAGACATTTGACTCCTTAGTATCACTCAAAGATTTTTAGATGGATGTATAATATATTTATATAGATAAATAGATACATATGTATCTATGTGTTTGTGTGCATGAAATTATTGTTGTAAATTATGTATTCCAGTATGTCACAGAGATATGCAGTACATATGTGCACTTGTCTTGCCAAACTTTGTTCTTTGTGACACTTGTATTACATAAGATAAGATAGGTATACTTTGGGGAAGAAGTATACCTATTGAACTAAGTGTGAAATTATTGTTTTTCTTGGAGAGTCACAATAAGAATTGGAAAATTAAAGACTCTGAGAAAGAATGCAGAAAGAAATCCTGTGTTTCCAAACTTATTTGATCTGACTTTAGTGTTTAAGGTAAAACCTTTACTTAAAATTCCATCACTCTTCCAAATATACATTCTGGAAAGAAAACTTAATACTGGCAAAAATACACATTTTAAAATATCACAACACTCCTGCTTATATATTAGTTTAATCGTTTATTAACTGTAATACTAGAGTGAAAACATTGAGCCCTTTCTTATATGACAATTCTTATTTGCAAAGAAGGATAATGCTTATTTATCCTATGCTTGTTGTAAGTGTTTACAATATATGGGTTGTGTGATATATCAGCTTACTGTAAATTCCACTTCTGCTGTGCTATTTTAGTTGAGTTTTCTTTTCAGTTTCTCTATTTTGATATAATTAAATTCAATGTCATTGTTAAGTAAGTTCCACATGGGAAATTGTAGATTTCAAGAGGTTGTCAAAGCAATACACAAAACTAAGAATCTATGTTAGCTAATAATGTATTTGGCTACAAGTAACAGGAAACCTAACTACAATGGCTTCCACAAACAGGGTTTTTGTTTGTTTTTACATGTTGCAGGAGATCCAGGAGGCACTCTAGAGATGCTACATGCAGCAACAGTACCCTTAGTGATCAACACTTCTATCTGCTCCATCATCCTCAGCCTGTTGACTCTTCCTCTCCTTACTTGTCACTTTATGGTGGGTAGATGGCTGCTGAAGCTGGTGAATAAATCGTTATTCCACCTTGAGGTATCATGTCTACATTCTAGAGAGAAGCATTGGGGAACAGTCAGATATCAAGCTAGTGTCACCTATCTGTCTTTTTATTAAAACAAACCTTTTCCAGGATCATCCCAGCCAGACCCGGGACAGGTGGCATCCCTTGCATCAAGAGAGGCTGGAAAATTTGACAACAGTCTCTTTGTAATTATGCTAGACCAATTATCATTCACTTCCTGGCTCTAAGCATATCACTGACTCTAGGACAATTGTAGTTTTCTTAGCAAAGAAGAGAGAAACAAAAGCTTACTGTTTGGGCAAATTAAATTATGTCACAGCATCTCTTTCAAATGCATAGATTAATATGAAACAAGCATAACGTCTGTAATTAAGTAATGGAACAGAAAAGTTTCCATATTTAAAGCAGAGAAAGTGAACATTAGGGAATTTGTAATTCCATGTACTAATTCTTACATTCACCAAACGGTTTTGCTTGCCAATTTCCCTAGAGTATAGAGACTGAGGTGCGGATTAAGTACCAATGCTTTTTTTCAGATGTGCAAACCCAAGGCAGGGAGAGTGGGGAATAAAGACAATCAGACAAAGAAAAGATGTGGAAAATAAATGAAATGCTATATTTATGCATCTGGTTACTGCTTCCCAATGAGCCATGATGTTGCCTGGCAGGTGTAACTATTAATACTTAGCACAGTATATTTCCAGGCATGCTGTATGGAATGATCTACATTGGGGCGTTAGGGAAAGAATAAGAACTTTATCTGCTTGGGTTCCTTTTGTCTTCTCCCTCCCATTGGCTAACACTTTTTCCACAGGGATTTAAGTCTCACTCCCATGTTGTGTCATTCAGTCCCTTTGCATGCCAACCACATTGGATGAAGGACATGGTACATCAGATCTCATGTCCTGGGATGAGGCATTCCATTCAAATCTAGAAGTAAAGGAAAAGGGTACAAACTAAGTATGCAACTGGTGTGCCTCATTGTGTGGTAGTTGCCAAGGGAGAAAGATGGGTGCTGAAGGAGGGAATGCTTTGCAGCAATGCAGTCCAGGATGGGAGGACCACAGGAGTCTGGAAAAGATAATGAAATTTTTGTCTGATGCACTGAATTTGAGAGTTGGTTCCTTAGAGTTGAATTTATCTCTGGAGTCCAGGCTAACTCCAGGGCCAAAAGATCTTAATGCCAGATCAAGTTGCCCTGTAATTTCCATAAAAGTCTTAAGGAGTAGCAGGTTTCCTAAATCTTCATTACAAACTGCATTCCTGGTGAACAGTGTACCACACTGGTTAAGAACAAGACTTTGGCTTCACACACAGTGAGACTTGAATTTGGGCTGTGCCGTTGTTAACCTCTGCCCCCTTGGGCAAGTTGTTTTTCCATTCAACCTGAACTATTTTTCATCTAAAAAAGTAAAAATGTTAATAATATTTTTTCTTCGGGTTTTGGGGACAATGGTATCTGATAATCTGGTTAATGAATTTGGTGCAAAATCGCACCTCTTTTGCAACTGTTCCATTCACTTCCTTCTCCCTTCTTGAAGATGATTTCTAAATTTTCAGGAGCTTTACTTGTCAGATGGATCATACTTCAGCAGTCCTGAAGGCCATAGGGGGTTGGGAATTTCTGTGTTATATCTTGTCCTCTAGTCCAAATAGACCACAGAACTCCCAGACCAATTCCTCTTTCAGAAATGCAAACTGCTGAACATATTTTGCTTTCCTTGGGGAAAAGGCTCAGGTGACATATGAGGATGTTGAAATAACACCACACCCACTTAACAGAGCAGCTAATTTAAAATCACTTGCAATCTGGGAGAATCTGTCTCAAAATCTTCTTGTAAGAACTTACAGCTAACTGTTTGCTGAAAGGTTTCCTGAGAATAGGATCTTATCCAAGGCTTGTGACAGTGGTAACTTAGAATGAGGCTACAGAGATCTAATTAAAAAGGTGACTTCCTAACATATGGAGTGCCTGTGTGAAGTCAAGAGACTTTGCTGTGCTGGGGAAGATGCTAACCCTGTAAATTCTTATGACATTAGGCTTAAATCTTAACTGCTAAACACCTTTCAAATATTTATCTCTCCCCAAGTAAATGTACTCCCTGCAAAGCTCTATTTGTTGACTTTTATCCCAGTTGGACTGACTTTGGGGACTGTATCACTGAGACCTGTGCATTAAGTGGTACATATGTTGAATAAACAGCCAGACAGCTACCAACTGTCAAGTTGCTTTACCAGAGTATAAAAAATAAGCACATATGCCATGTTGAAAAGCAAAGGAAAAACAAAAGTTTATAATAGAACTAGGAAACGGTTCAGGTAAAATGCAGCCACATGCTTATGTGCATGATTATTTTTTAAAATACCATTAGAATATTTCGCAAGAGAAATCATAATCTAGGAAAGATCTCAAATGTAGCATTATATATGATATCTCCCCTGGTGGCTCATAATTCATTAGCGAGGTAATAAATTGAAACCGGGACAAGCCATGTTAATGTAAGCAAAGGCTGGAAAGTGTGCTCAGTGAGGAATTACAGGTTTGATTTTCTCACAAGCAGCAGATGGAAACAGAGAGACAGGTTGTTCTTTACAGGTATGGATGAAACAACAGAACACGCCAGCTTTTCTGGCAAGCGGACTGAAAGTATTTATAGATAGTTTTCCATCTTGTTGCCACCAGCATCTCTCTCCTACAATACCCTGATGGAACAACATTGGCTATGCATCCCAGGTGGCCACCTGCTGAGTAGAAAGAATCCTGGTCACCAGCAACTGATTTGCCTAGGAAACACTGTAGCCTTGTTATTTTAAAGGGTGCCTTGGTTTATTTTGGTAAGAAAATAAACTCCTTATAATTATAACAGTGCCAGTTTAGGTGCTCTGGAAGCAGGTACCAAGACAGAGTTACAAGTGGTGGAAAATGTATTGGAGGTAGTAAGCATTCAAGAGAAAGGGGAGAGAGAAGAGGAGAACAATGTGAAGACTTCAGACTATGATGTAGATCTGACACCTATGAAAGGGAGGAGAAGGGATGGAAGGAAGGAGAATTGAGTAGAAAAGAGCCCCAGAGTACAGTGCTTCCCTGAAAAGTTTCATCCAGCGCAGCGAGGACATTCAGAACAAAGATTGCCCATTGCCATGATAGACAAAAATGGCCAGGCCCTAGAAATTAATATTCTGCCATTATTGGCTGGAGCAGCCCGTGGAAACCAGGGCGGATTCCAAAGGTGCCGCAACTAGAGGATTTTGGCTGACTACACGTCTGTGGCAAGTTTTCCCTTGAAAGAAGAATTGAGTGGGGAAGCTCTGTGGCTGAGAAAGTAGACCAAAAGATGGTCTTGGAGCAGACTTCTAAGAAGGAATGACTTCCATATATTCATTTATAGCAAAGGGCAAAGATGACTTGGCTAATATGGGTTCTTTCACAAGTTTATATCCATAAAAAAGCCCCAAAGGTGTGAAACACTCTGTATCAGCCTCTACTCACTTTCCTATCCTTTCTTTTCTACATGATTTGGAAGGAAAATGTACCAGATAGCCAGGAAAAAATTTTCCCAGGGTGGAAGAACAATATCAAATTCTAAGAACACAAATACACTTTGCTGGTTCATTCATGAAGAGCCAGAGGAGTCTAAGTTCAAATCCCGGTTTTCTCACTTCTTAATTTTAAGATATTTGAGATCTGACTGACTTAATTTCTTTGTGTTTCGTTTCCCACATTAAAAAAAAAAAACACCAATATCAAATAATGTTCATTTGAAGAGTGAATTGTTAAAAAATTTCCACATTCTAGAAACTTTTATTTTTACATGATGGTGGCTGTACTTTGTGATAATGTTAGACAATCCATTTATGATATTTTCACTACAACTATGAAAAACTTTAGAAGAATCACAGCTCAAAATCAATGAAAATAAATATGCAATTTTTTACTGGGCCTTTATGTAGCTTCTAACACTAAGAAAGCCCATCTGGCTAACCCAGGATAATTTCCCTTATTAAGATCCTTAACTTAATCGCATGTACAAAGTCCCTGCCATCCACATAAGGTGAAGGTATTCATATGTTCCAGTGATTAGGACATAGATGTCTTTGGGGGGCAAAGAATGTGGGCAGCCTCTAGAAGCTGGACAAACCAAGCATTTTACTGAAGTAAATTCTTTTTTATTATAATAATTAATTAAAATTTTAATTGACGACCTCCAGAAAGGTTAGCAGCAGTAGAAAACTAACATGCTGCCAAACCCACCTGAGTTTATTTTTCACTGCATTGTGGTGCACTCTCCTGACAGATATAGATGTCATTCCTTTTATCCCTAGGTCTGGATCTGCTGATTTGACTGACTAACAGATGTTCCATTCATTTAGCAAAGCCTCCAAGTGTCTCTGGCAAAGGCTCTTTTGTTTCCTGTCTGTATGCTTTTGCCCATGCTTTTCCCTGTTTTGGAAATGACCTCAATCATTGGCTCTACCTTTTCACATCCAGGGTATTAAGGTTCTGCTAATAATTCATGTCCTTCCTGAAGACTTTTCTACTTACTCCAACTCACTCCAAATGCTAACAACTGAGAATTCCAATTATCTTGGAATCAGAGACTGGCAATTTAGCTCAGAATGTTTCATATTAGTAATATCTCCCCCAATCCAAACAGTGTTAAACTCCGCAAGAGCAGGGACAATCTGTTATGTATCTTTTGTGTCTCATTCAGCCAGTGCTACTCAGCCAGTGCCAAGTCAGTGCTAAATCCATACTTTGTTTATTGAGAAATAGTCAACATTTAAAATACAAACGCCCCTATGAGTTGATTACATCCTTTTAGCTATTAACATTTCACTGTGGTTTATATAAAAACTGAAATAAATTATTTTTCATTCATTAATTAAATTTTTAATTGACAAAAATTGTATATATTTATCATGGACAACATAATGTTATAAAACATATATATATTGTGGAATGGAGAAACTGAGTTAATTAACATGCATTACCTCACATACTTATCACACATATATCACTTAAAATCTACTCTCAGTGATTTTTAAGAATACATCATATTGTTATCAACTATAGCCACCATGTTGTACAGTAGATCTCTTGAACTTATTCCTCCTATTTACTAAAAATTTGTACCCTTTGACCAACATGTCCCTTTACACCCCTAACCCCCAGCCCCTGGTAACCACCATTCTACTCTCTGCTTCTATGAGTGCAACTTTTTTAGCTTCCACTTATGAGTAAGATTGTGCAGTATTTGTCTTTCTGTGCATAGCTTATTTCATTAAGCAGAATGTCTTCCAGGTTCAACCATGTTGTCACAAATGACAGGATTTCTTTCTTTTTTTCAAGGCTGAACAGTATTTGACATTGTGTATGTATCACATTTTCTTTGTCCATTCATCCATTGATAGATGCTTAAGATGATTCCATATCCTGACTTGGAAGGGGAACTAGTGTACTTTCTAAGAAGCCATCAGGAATCTTGGAAGCACTGGCAATCAGGGGAGTAGGTAAAGATACCAGCTGGGCAGACAAAGACAGGGAGAGGGCAAATAGAAGGGACAGTTTTATCTATTTCATGATTTTACCTAAAATGTCCACATGTTTAACATGTCCTTGTGTTCATGAAGCTTATAATCTAAGAAATGAAGTAGTTGATATGATTGAAACTGGAATAAAATGTATATTTCATTATGAAACAGATGGATTTTAGATATCTGGTTTAAAAAGTGGTAGAATTTGGCACAGTGTGAATGTTTACATGTACAAAGGGAATATTACATTGTGGTATTTCCCATTTCTTTTTGCATTTGGAATTACAGTGAATTTACAGTCATATGTTTCTCTCTCTCTTTTTCTGTTTCTATCTCTTAATATACACACATATACATATATATGCATATGTAAACACATCATCTATCTGTTATTACTTTCTGTTAATTACATTGCTAAAGTATAATGAACAATATTAATTGTTAAAATTAATATTTTAATATTAATATTAAATTAATATTTTAACTTTAATACTTATGAAAAGAGTAACTGCATAAAAATGAAATTAAATATACATCCATAGGCTTGTTTCCAGATAAGATTTGAAAGTGTATATGTGCTCAATTATAATACATTTATTTATCCATCAGATATCCAAAAATTATTCTGATTCTAAATCATTAATATTATATATACAAGATTGAACTGCAAGGGAGTTTATTAGTAAAAGAAAGTTTACATTTAATTCTTCCTTCAATAGTTTCATAAACAAAATTACTTTAACACGACTTTTAATGAACAATTACAGTATTTAAATTTTTTACTACAAAAGTTCCTTAACAAATTGGAGTGTGACTAGTATCCCTCCCCATTTTCTTATATACTGGTGAATAAGATTTGTTTTAGTTAATTCTCATTTTCCTATAGCTAAATAACTCAAAGAAATCATATTATCCAGCACTACCAAAACAAATATAGACATATTACTGTGTGTTCTTAAATCAAGCACTTTTTGAAAAGCATTTATGTTATGTCGTAAATGATTCAATGCATTTTGCTACATTCTGAGTATATAGAGATTCACAAACAGCACTTACCTTGATGAACCAACCACAAATTCTGAGTTTTAACATGTAAGCTAAGTTTTATGAATGTGGTATGAAAATGAATGAGAGTTCACATAGGTTGCAACAGAGAGGTTTGTAGTATCAGAAATCGAATTAATTCTCCACCCAGAGAATTTTAGTTTCCATTACCTACATTCTGTATTTCTCACCTAAGAACTTAGCAACTTACATGCCATTTGCTTAACTCCATGTGTCCTTCTCTGCTTGTCATATTTTAAACTTAGAATGAGTTTCATGTTCCTTTGTGTTCCAATTACAAAGTGCTTTCAACACGAGGTTCTTAGTAAATGATTAATTTACTGATTCAGGTCTGGGTACAGTCCACAATGAGCCCTGGCTGTGATAGCCTATCTGGACTTCCTTACTAAACCAAAGCATTTGGAGAAACCAAGTCCTTGAATAACTCTAGGAAAAAGATAGTGGACCGGTTATCTGGAGTCAGCCAAGAAGTCCTTGATTTTCAGAAGTAATTCACTGTCATATGAACTCATCACATCATTAATAACCCAGCTTTGAAATGAATTGTTATAAGATTCATTTTAATCTATACCTTACTTTTCTTCTCCTTGTAGGTGATCACTATGTTATACCTGGTGTCTAGCACAATGCCTCCTACATGTTGGGGACCTCAATAAGTGTTAGTTGAAATAAGAAATAAATGAAGTATTCCTGTTAACTGATGATCAATCCAGAGGCAAACTATGCCAAAGGATGATTGGCATTTGCCAGGGTGGTCACTGATAATAATCTCCAGTTACTTTAGAAAAGGGGACGGTGCCCTAAAGACCTGTTATGTTAGAAACTGCCGACCACTGGTAGCCACTCATTTAAACTCTTCCAGCCAACATATTTAAGATGTTTGTGCTTGTATTGCCACAACTTATACGTCGGCCAGATATTTCTTGACCCTCTTCTTCAATAATTCTAGAATGCTTAAGACTTTCCCTCTAAAGTGTACTGACTTAAAAAGTTAGACTTCCTAGAAGCTTCTATACTGTAAAAGAGAACCTCCAGTGGACTGCGATGTGTTTCTAATGGAGGAATTTAGACATAAATGTGGGCCATTTGAGGCTCTGGACATCACAGAAGCTTTTTGTATGTGCTTCTTTGTCTCCAAAGGCAGGGAATTATGGTGCAAATACATATAAATGAATTGTTGTTACTGTGAGAGGGATTCTGCCACAGTAAATAGTTGTTGAGATAATAGTGGGATGAATGCAATCAAGTTATAGCTGAGTTTGAGGTATGCATTTTTGGTTCAAAGAAAAAGAATGTATACATGGTCTAGTCAAAGTGTGATGGTGTTGGTGTTACATTGATTTGTAAATTTAAAATAAAATTAAACTATAAATATGGCACTTTCTGGGCCCTTTCCTGTGGCTTTTCTAAACTATAGGAATTTATCAGGTTCACACATGGACTATGGAGAATGGGGGTGTGATATATTGCAATGAATAACATGTCTGAAGGTCAAAGTTACAGTCCCAGTAGTAGCAGCCCATAAAACCAAGCTGCAGTGCTCTTTTCCTATGCTAGGGCTAAAGATAGAAGGATAAAGACAGTGAAATACACACACATGCATACACGTAAAGTCAGTAATGAATTCAGTGATAAATCTGTTTAGGTCTTCCTCCTCTATTTTTAAACTTCATGGATTGGGTCTACTATTTTTTAACTCCTAAGTTTCGCTTGTAAAGAAAAATCTTTTCAAACTTTTAATAATTTTTATCAACAAAGATAAAGTTTAGGACAAGAAAAAGCTGATTATGGGAATGACTTGAGATATTTTCATTCCTATCATTTTAATATGGAGTTGACTATATCAAAATAACAAGTATGATCTAGGGAATGAAGACAACACACTGTCCCAAGGGCTACCCTAATCAACTCCTTAAAATGCCTCTTCAGTATGTGTAATTAAGAGGACATTCTCTGCCTCATATAATTCTCTAAAATTGTGATTTTTGGTTTTGGCTATTTTGCTCCCTCCCTCCCCCCACCTAACAGTGGGTTTTGCACATTCTGAATCTGTGTCCTAGTTATGCAACAGATCTGATTGGCCTCCTTTCCAGGCTCATTCTGCTGAGATAGAACCAGACTTACAGTTCTTTGGTAGTTGGAGAATACGCACTGCTGCAATATAACATTTCTGAGAATGCATTGACCTTTTTCCAGCTGGTAAGATTCTTTGAAATCTTTGGTACATTTCCATTGCTATATTGACACATCTTATATGCTTTGCCAAAATCGGGCAGGAATATTTCTATTTCTATTCCCTCTTTTTCAGCCACCCCCTGGGCTTGCTTTGCTCCCCGAACTATAAACACTGAACATGGTGTCTGAATATGAGACAGGAATGGTCTAACCACATGAGAGTCTAAGCCTCTCCCATTCATTTTTAAACAGGATCACAAAAACTGTGGTACTCTTGCTCGTTCCACACAAGGACTAGATTTCCTAGTTCTTAGACAGTTTTACAGACCATTTCCCTACATATTCAGCTGTCAGCTATTGTTACTTCTTACAATCCAGAAGAATATGCTAATTATACTGACACATAGTGCAATATGCTTTAGAACATGCCACTCAAATGCGTGGCTCTCAGGAGAATTCTACCTTCAAGAAACTTCATCTATAAGGAAACACACCTTTTGAGATAAAGGCAATTCTTTTCTGACAACAGAGGGGAAGGCTAAAATGTGATTTACGGCACACCACAGCACCCTGTAGTGAGATTGAACTGTTGTATAAAAACATATAGATTTAGGTTGAATTTAAATAGATGGAAAGGAGGAAGAGAGGGGGAGAGAGAGACGGTGAGAGGAAGAGAGGGAGAGGGAGAGGGCTGCAGGGAGAGAGAGAGAGAGAGAGAGAGAGAGAGAGAGAGAGAGAGAGAGAGAGGAAAATACCAGATGACTTCTAACTATAAGAAGTTTTCTAAGAAATGACAGAATAGTTAATGCATAGATTTCAAAGAAAAAACTACTGTTTCATACTATTGAGTATTGAACCTCTAATTTCTATAAAAATCTCTAATTTTTCTACATATTAAGTCAAGGAACTAAAAACGTCTTCTGTGGATATTTTTATAATAATATTTTCTGTTATAAAAAAGGCATTGCCAGACACTACCATCTGTCGTGTAGACTGACAGTGTACGAATCTGATGTCTTTCTGTGACTTCCTATCTTATATAATTGGAGGTTTCAGCCCAGAATGATACTTCATTTCCACCTAAGGACAACCAAGTTTGAGTTTGCGTAGAATATTTTAATCATTTCACTGCTATGCGCTGATAAGACTAGTACTTTGTGTAGTTAAAAGCTATAAATTGTCTATTGAGAATGTGTTAAAAATTCTCCTCTGAACTTCTGGCCACCATCCAGAATTATTATCATAATACCTTCTGAAATAAGACAGAAAACATAATGCATTAAAATTGATAAATGTTTCATTTGTACTTACTTTATTTTGAAAATTTGAAACACTCAGAATGTCTTGGCTACATCAACATGGGGAAGGTTTTATTTTACTTTTTTTTTTTTTGGATGAGAAAGCTGTCTTTGCAAATTGTTTTTGTAAAGATTAGAATATTAGTCTACCATGTTTTAAAAAGAGTTCAAGGACATTAAAACTACTGACTCAGATGTGTGCATGTGTGTGTGTGTGTGTGTGTGTGTGTGTGTGTTTGTGGTGGGAGGGAGCACATGTCCCAGTCCCAGCCAATGAGACAAGATTACTGAATAAACTTCTGTAGTTTTTTATTCAAAAACTAACACCTTTTTCAATAAAAGAGAAATCGTTATAGTTAAAACCTGTTAATTGGAGATAATGTCTGTGTAACTGGGCATTGTCCAAGGGTAATGGCCTCCTGCTGCTAAGCCCTGGAAATGTTGACAGGGAGCCAACACATTTGTTTTCAAAGCAGGAGACATAGGTTCTTTGACATGGTTCTGTTACAATGGCTTTATTTTTGTTGCATTACTTAATAGACAGAAATCTAATCATTCTAGGCCATATTATCAATGTGCTTCCATTTTTGTACCTTGAAATATCTTTGCAGGTTATACTTTCTTTCACTGCTACTAAATGCACCAATTAGCACCTTTGCTTCTGCTGAGTGGCTGATCTCCTAATAATACAGAGTGAGTTCAGTTAATTCTGGAGGTTGCCATAGAGGGTTGAAATGAGTTAGTATTCATTAAGGTATGCCACTCAGTACAATGTAATAATCAATGCTTTATAATTCATCGTAGCTGAGAAAATTGGCTGAGTAATTTATAAAGAAATAGTGAAAAGCGTTCCCCACACCCCTGTCTCCAGTCCTAACACACTTCATTTGGCTAATGTCTGAAATTTCATTTGGCTAATGTATAAAATTGCACTTAGAAAAAAAAAAGTTCTTCTGGGTTGACTGAGATTTTTATCAGCAGGAATGAAGGATCTAAGAACTGGTTTCCTTATGGGATCAGATATACAAGAAGGAATATATCCTTCCTGAGGTAGGAGAAAAGAAATCTTAAAGTATCCATAATAATTTGAGTGTTGAAGGTACTTAATGTCAACTCTGAATACTCTTCAGATACATTCCAGGTGGTGACTCCTGAACCACTTGCATCATGATTGTGTGAAAGGGACAATTGCTGTGATTCTTTTTCTGGCTATAGGAGTAAGATGTTGACATATTTTAAAAATATCTATATTAATATCTTGGCTCCATTCTCAGGGATTTTGATTCAATTGTTTTAGGATAAGGCACTGGCAGCCATGTAGAATTTTTTTTTTTTTTTTTGAGTTTCACAGGTGATTCCAGTATGTAGCCAGAGTTTTCTGACTTGTGGTTTTCAGAGTCCCGTGGAAGGCTTGTTGAAACAGGGGGCTGCACCCCTCACCCCTCCAAAGAGCTTCTGATACAGTGAGTCAGGAGAAGAGCCTGAGAATGTAAATTTCTGACAAGTTCCCAGGTGATGCTGATACTGTACTAGAATGTATAGGAAGCTATTTAAATGATGTCACCTTAGTCATTTCTTTATTCCTGATGACTTTCAAAGGAAGAAAAGAGGAAAACTTGACACAACAGCAAAAAGGACCGATGGGGGACCAAGTTAGGTTGTGTTTTCCCATGAAACACCACTTTTTGGTGGTAATTCTTATACCGTTTCTGATTCCTTTCAGGTTTTCTATTCCTTTGCTTTACGTAGAATTTTTTTATTCCTAAACACATAATTTTTTAAAAACAATAGCTTTATAGCTAATGCTTATTTAACATCTAATACCCACTAGGATTCAACCTAAATGTTGTTACATATCATCACATTTAATCTTCACCATTAAACAGATACTTTTATTATCATAATCAATATTTATTTTCTTAAGGTCACACAGCTATATGGGGTAGAGTTGGAATTGGAATACAAGCAAACTGACTTCAGAGTTGGAATTCCTCTTAATTTCTTTATACTGCTTCTGCATACCTAATGATTTACAAAACACATTCTTACAAATCTGTGGTGGCAAATAGATCACTGATTATTATCAAATTATCCCTGATGACAGAATAATGATAATATAACTCCCAATTATTGAATGCCTACTTTGGTCCATGGACTGTACTAAGTACTATTACCAAATTCCAGAGTGTTCAAGTGATGAGACAATTAAATGGTGAAATTAGGGTTTAAATTTATACCTGGTGAAGGGTGTTGGAGTTCTGCCCCCCAAAGGAGCTATTCGGGTACCTGATAACACTTTAGTTTCTGATTCAAAATTCTGAAGAAATTTAGCTACTCTTCCAACAACACCCCTGTATAATTCTGGTAAATTTACTTTTGTCCAAGAATATCTGATCTGATTTCTGTTACTTACAGTAAAAAAGCCTTGACTAAAATGGTGGTCATTCTGATTTGTGAATATGAGCTCCTTGAGGCTTGAAGAGTTGGAGAGTTTAAATGACTTAACCTAATATCAGTCAATCTGTGAACAACAGAAGTAGGAATAGCGCCATGTCCACTGACAATTTTTAGGCTTGTTTTCTTTCTGCTATGACAACCTATCCTTGTTTCAACTGTCTATGCAAAATGCTCAGGACACAGAAAATGTTTTGCACCTTTTCTTAGATCACCTGCCAGACGCGGTGTGAAAAGATCACAGGAGAGACTATAAATGTTTAAAAATTGTTTCACAGCGTTTGTGAGCTGGTCCAATTAGTCTTATGAGCAGATAGAGGGAAGGGTTACTGCTAGTGTGTTTCAAGAGCAATGCAGAGCCTTCCAGGAACCATTGTCTGGACCTCACTAGGTTGTTGTTAGAGATAAATAAGATAGCACATGCTAAGTGCCGGGCACTTGGGGGGCACAAGGTTCAATAAATGGTGGCTATTACTGGTATTGTCCTGATGGCAACAGGAGCAGGGAAGTGAGAGGGAGGAGCAGATCTCATGCTAATGACTCAGATGACTCCCAGGTTTCAAAGATATCGTTTGAGTCCTAGAAAACATTTCCTTTGTATGTAAAAGAAAATGAACATTTTCAAAACTCAGTCATCAGTCATTTTTACACTCTTTGGTTTATGAGATTTACCAAGTCATATCAACAGGTTCAATTCAATTTGACTTGCACATCCTGAGTGCGTATTGAGTCCCAGGTGATGTGCAGGCTCATTGTTGAAGGAGAGATGTTACCAGTAACTTAGTGCTAAGAAACATTGTTATAAATACCTGGAGGAGTGGGAATCTATATACAAAATGCTCAGGCACAGAAGAGATATTTATTTTTCTGACTGTTCTATCTGTATTTATCCTCTCTCTCTCTCTCTCGCTCTTACTCCCTTTCTGGCTAAATTAACTTCCCAATTTCTTTATTGAAAAATGTTCATTTGCAATGTTGGCGGCACTATCCTATGAGATACCAGATAGTATAAGTCAATTTAACATAAATCACTTATGATATTACATATTACTTTACTGTGCTTGCATCACAATGCTGTGTTTACTGATAGTGATGTTTTCTGAATTTTAAAGGTTAGATGTAATTATGTTCTCTAATTTAGATAATTCCTTTACTCACCAGATATACATCCTACTGAAGTCAACAAGTGTATGTGAATCCTGCTGATAAAAATCAATAGTTACGAAACACTTGTTATTGATTTTAGTTAAAAAGTCATATGTCATTTACCTATAGTGTTTATATTTTGGACTTTATTGTTTGTTATTTATTTATCTTGATCATGCTATTTTTTATCTCAATGCTTGGCATATCAGTTTCTAACACGGTCTCAATATGTAACCTTTTTAAAAAAATATAGATGTAGAGAACCTACTATGGAGAAAATTTGAAAAAAAAATGTAAAATTACATTCACAGATCCAACTGCTATTAGGATTTTAGTGTATTCCACTGCAGTTATTTAGAAAGAAATTAAAAATGTACTTAAAACACAATCACATCAACATAATTTTGTTTCAAGAAATAAGTAATTGTCTTCACTCTTCAACAGGCTTTACAGTTAATATTCTAAAACAGCCAGAAATTTTATTCAGTGGATTAATAATCATGTACTATAATAAAACTTTCCCCTACTATTAGATGTTGAGTTGATTCTAATTGTCCTCCATGTAACACTGTGCCTTCATATATTTAATTTTTTCTGTATTTTGGCAGATTTCTTAAGGCTAGATTATGGAGACTGTGAGTACCTTTGACAAGTTATTTGCCAAATTGCTTTCTCCAGAATAGTACTAATTTATGTTGTCGTCACGAATGAATGGGATGGTGAATTCACTGCACTTTCACTGGCATTTTGGACATTTGTTTATTTATTTATTTTTGTAGTTTTGTATGTCAACTGATACTTGTTTTAATTATCGTTTTCTGGCTACTAGAAAGTTTTGACATTTTCAAATCTATGTTTGATAATTAGTTTTCCTTTAAATGTTGATTACCTGTTTAAGCTCTTGCCCATTTACCTGTTATACTCTTAGTGACTTTTCTGTCAGAAATTTGAATATTGTGTGTTTTACATGCGTTAATCTAATGCCACATTTGCTGAAAAATTTCCCAAACAGTATAACTTTTTATTTTTATATATATTTACATTATATATATCTTTTAATATATATTCACATTTAAATGTTATGATAACATTTGTTGATACTTTCCTTTGTGTGTTCTTTACCCATGCAAAACATAGAAAATCACTTCTTTGTCACAGTTTTGATATTCAATGTATTTTCTTCATTTTCTTAGATTTGATTTTCAAAAATATCAAAGTTTTTAATGCATCTGGAGTTTGTTTCAGTGTATCATGTGAGTGAACATATTTGGCTTTTAAATAATTTACTAGCTATGACCCAGATGCCTGATTTCCCTTATAAGTTGCCAAATGCCCAATGAAAGAATACTCTTATATTTTGTGTTCATTGAGATAACATGTTATTTTATTAAATATGCCAGAAATTTTTTTACTGAGGAAGTCGTGTCTTACTTAAAGTTTACTTTCAAAAAGTTAAATTGATTTTTTCAGATAGAGGTCTATAAATTAATTAAATATTATTTTGGTATTCTTTATGTTACCCTGTTTATTATAAGATTAAACCTTAGAAAAACGATGTAGGTACTTTTGCATTTTCAGAAGTAATTTAGCCTACAAATGTTAACATATGTATCTTTTAAATGTTCTAGGTGAACTTGGATATAATACCTGAGTTTGAATGATGTCACAACAACTGATCAGTTCTATAATTTTATACAAAGTTTTCAATCTGAGCTTCTGTTTTTTTCTGTAGAAAATAGGGCTACTACCACCTACTTTATGGGACAATGGTAAAGATTAAATGACATGACATATGTAAAATGCCTTACGGTCCCCTGATAAAGAAGACAGCTCATTGACTCATTATTTTCTTTCCATTTGTATATGGTATAAGCTAGTGACCATCTGAATTGGTGAAAGAGAACAAATGTTCTTGGTAAAATTCACATGGCCAATTTTTGATTTTGAAATGTGTCTCATTTAAATTGTGAGTATAATTATATCTGATCTTTAGGGAATTTAAAAAACATAATGAAATTACATAGCTAATACCTAATTCTAGGCTCTTATAATTTTTCCTGGTGTTCGACCACATGCTAAGAAAAGATAACTCATTTCAAAACTTCCCTAAGGCAGAAATGATGGTAAGTTTTTGAGCTTCAAACGGTTTTCCTACTCAGATAAGGACTGTATGCTGAGTAAAAGTAAATATAAAGAGACCAATAAGAATAGTAATTAAATAAAGTATGTAGCTCAAATACATAATTATGATATTTACCCTAAAAAATCCACCTGGGATTTCTGTTTAGTTATCTATGTAATACGATTTTAGAGACATAAGAAAGACTTCTCTAACAATCTATCCTGCTTGCCAACCATAACACCTGAAACATATACCTGTATTTTAACACATATCTTACTGTGTCCAGTTATCCCTTTACTAATCTGTAGCCTCTTAAACTGGACTTTATAAAGGCAGAGACCAGGTCTTACACTGTTTTGCACTCATCCTAGTGATTATCAGGATTCTCTATAAATATTTTATGTCATAAATTCAGTATTGTTATATTTAGAGCTTTGTATTATTGTGCATAGAATGTAATTATTGTTGTCTAAAACTTTATGTGATCATAGGATCTTGGGCAAGGATTTGTCAGGTTGGCAATTAGGGCAGGAAAAGAGCTTAACGTTCTAGATGCTTAGAAAATAATGATGCAAATAAGATGCCTTAGCTCAGTTGTTTAAAAGGTAGAGCCTGTGGTAAGAATTGAGAGGCTATTATTTTATTTGGAAGATGAAAGGGAAAAACAGAAGCAAAGCAGAAAAATTGCAGAGCAATTTAATTCATTGTGTTACAACACTGGTCACCATTGCATGATGAGCCACTGAGAGATACTGTCGGTTGCTCAGCAGATGTATTCACTCCACACATAGAACTTCTCTAGAAATGAGTGGTAAGAATGAATCACATCTAGGAGAGAGAAAGGAGGACAAATTTGTCTCCCTCCCATCTCAAGTTACCTATTGGTCAAATCTCATGGAGAGTTTTTAACCCCTATACCGTTGGGTTGCATTACCGATGGAACCCATCGGTATAGGGGAAGAGAGTACATTCGGGAAGAGAGGCACCTTATACTATAAACAATTTCATCCAAGTCCAAACTTAAAGTAGTGACCTAATACGAATGGAAACTTGACCAGGAGAAAGAATGAAAAACTTGGTCAAGGGAATCTGAGAAGGCACACAAGGTTTTTTTTTCCCGAAACATGAGAGATGTAGAAAATAGGGAAGTTGGGAGCATTGAAAACTACAGGTGTAGGCTGATAAAAGTGATACTCGCATGCTGTATTGGTTCAGGCCAGGAGGCGCTATATGCAAAACAAATGAACCCCCAGTTACAGTGTTTTAAATCACCAAGAGCTTTATTTCTTGCCCACATCTCGGTTCAGTATGGGTTGAGAGGACCCAGGTTCCTTTCACTTAGTGGCTCTGCCATTTCTAGGATTCTTAAGATCTCAAATTCCTCCAGTGAAGCCTCTGCATCTGGCTGCTAGGTGAGGGAATATGGTGCAAGCATGGAAGGTTGCATGGGGCATTTTTATGAGCCTTATTTGTAAAACATCACATGGCCCCACCTAACTACAGGAGAGTCAAAGTAATGCAGTCTACTGGTGTGCACAGATGGGAAAAGGGGGTGGGGAGGCTGTAAATAATTAGCAGTCTTTGTCACATATCCAAACCATGTTTTGTGATGTTTTTAGTGTATGAGACTATTTTATACTAGCAGGGTAATTTGAGCTTTAATCTGTTGAAGTAATGTAGTAATGACTTATTTTAATAATATGCTACTCTTTGCCCTTGGCATCAAATGTTGCATATTTTTAAAAAGAAGGTTTTCTGCAACATCACCATCTTATTTCTGATTTTCCCAGGAAAGAGTAATTAACCTGAAAATCAATTGCACTCCAGATTCCAAGGCAAATCTTAGTCTTGGCTAGAATATTTATATGAAAATCTGCTCATTTAATTATTAAGCCCTCCAGAGTCACCAAAGCTGCACTTCTCAAGGAAGAATACTACTTTTCTGTGCCTGAACTCATAACACTTACAAGGTAATTTAGCTCATTTTATTAAGATGTGCCCTAGTCTGAGACTTTTCATAGTCAATGCAGTCTTTGATAATTTCATCCTCAACTTTTCTCTCAATGAAAAGATAATTTACTGATGTTAACCATGGAAATTACCTTTCTTATCCCTTTACCATTGCCTCTAAAGGTCAGCTAGGAAAAAAATGGTGATGTGACTAATAATGTTCTCTTTAATTTCTCTCTTAACAGATTCCTGGTACCACAATTGCCAAATCTGGAATCAATCTATTAATAATTGAAGTAGTCACAGTAGGAGGTGTTTTCACCATAAAAGTGTGATAATTTCAAGTATATTTACTGTGCAAATGCTTTGCAAAGACTGACTAAAAAGTATTTCACATTGTAATATTCCTGAGTCAACAGGTAGGAATCAAATTGTCTTTTTTAATCAGAATAAAGATCATGAATTCCAGTTAAGTTATTTATGTCATGAATGAAATGGGGGAGAGATGCCATAGCTATCCTTTCAGAGATAACTGCCATGATGCCTTTCTGATGCTCTTGGGAGGCTGTAGTGCTTGGCACTGGTTACTTTCATGTTCTCAAAAAGAGATTGCATTATTTTTGCAGAATGTGGTCAGGGGTCTCATATTAAAGTCTGTTTTACTGTGGGTATACAACTGGGAGTTCAGCATAAATGTACTGATTTCGGAAATCATGGGATTTATCCTGCCTATACCTTTTATTAACTGGGAAAATTATTTCAAATAATTTGACTTTAGTTTCCTCATGTGTAAAATGGGAATATTATTATTTAGCCCATATAGATACAAAGATCAGATAAGATAACATACATGAAAGTGATCAGCAGAGTGTCTTAACACTGGTATTTTGCTTTAAAAATATTGAGGTGGTATCTGAAGTTTGATCTTGTTGATACTGCTTGATTGCCTGTTTAACTGCATTTGTTCTCTCTGGATTTTCCCGGGGTTGCTTTCAAGGATTTCAAAAAAAATCAACCTTGGCCTGAACATACGGAAAGAACTTCATAGTTTATATTTTTGCTTTCGATCTGATCTCATAGGTTCAGTCCCTCCTTCTGCACACCTGTCCATGTTTTTGAAGATGTTCCCATCTCTAAATGACTTCTTTCCTAATTGTGCTTCTATATTATACCCTGATGTCCTGTTCCTATGCTTCATTATGGTTGTTAAATTTTAAAATTTCTAAGTACCGTAGTCTTCCCTTATCCACAGCAGATATGTTCCAAGACCCCTAGTGGATGCCCAAAATCTTAAATAGTGCTGAACTCTGTATGTTTTTCCTATACATACATACTTAGGATAAAGTTTAATTTGTAAATTAAGCACAGTAAGAGATTAATAGCAATAACTAATAATAAAATAGAAAAATTATAACAATATACTGTAATAAAATTTATGTGAATGTGGTTTCTCTCTCTTTCTCAAAGTATGTTAATATTTTTGGACTGAGGTTGACTTCGGATAAGGGAAACTGCAGAAAGCAAAACCACGATAAGTGGGAAATACTGTGCAACTCATTCTGCAGACCTTCTAACCCTATGTTTGAATCTCACAAGGGAATTTAAGAACAACTTTCCTCTCAAAAAAGTGGGAGCATAAATAATAATGAAGCCAAAACAAAAAGAGGGTGCTTAGCCCAGTCCTGAGCTATAGATAAGCAAGGTGTCTATTTATCTGGTGTTAGATTCTGTTCGTCTTTAAAGACTGTCACGGATATTTTATTGACCATTTTGAAACTAGTGTTCTTCCTGCTTAGTTTTTCTCCTGACGAGGAAAGAAGTAAAAATAGGCACATGCTATAGCTTTATGAGGAACTTCAAGGGAAAGTGAAAAATGACTTTTTCTCATTCTTTCTGTCTAGGTTCTAATTCTTTTCACATTTAGGTGGAGAATCTGAATGAGATTCAGCCCATTTGACTCGACCTAAACGTGGAATAAATAGTGAAAACAGAATGCCATCATGGGATACTCCAGATCTGGGTTCTATACTTAATGTTGTGTCTTTGACAAACCCTGAATTATCTGATTCTCAGTTTTCTCACTTATTAAGTGGAGTAAATAATAGCTTCCTTACATCACTGGGATATTTTTAGAATCAGATAAAACGATGAATGTAAAAACCTTTCCTCAAAAGCAAAATATTATTTTTAAACAAATGTAAAATGTTGCTAAGCGATACTTTCCCACTTTCTTTTGTACTGACAAATCCAATTATAAATACTAATATGACTTAATTTCATAAAACAATATAAATAAAAATCTTATGCAAAATGCACATTATTTTGTTTCACTGTAGTCATTGGTAACATTTGTCAAATTATCATTTCAGCAAACTTTAACTTATTAACCAGGTACATCGTAATTCCTTGTCAATGTGCTTACTGTGGAAAATTACTTAAAGTAATTTGATAAAGAGCTGTGTTAATTCAATTATTGAATTTCATGCCTCATATTTAAAGTCTATAAACAAAAATTACACAAAAGTACTTAAGGTATTGCATTATTTTAATACTCTGAATAGCATTTGTGCTTGAGATTGGTAGGCAACATATTTAAGTGATGAGCTCATGAAAGTGAAATATTAAAAACAGCTTATGAAAATCTCCCATCTGGCAGTTACGATTGATCAGAAATCTACTCTTCAGCATTATTTTGAAAATAGCATGAGTTTTTAATTAAAACTGTTCATTCGATTTATTAATGTAAGTAAAACCTCCCATCTGATCAGGTTTAACTTGAGAAAGTGGTTTTCTAAAACCGCTTTTATGGATTGAATGATACAATTTTCAGTGAAGAATATTTATAAAAGATGTCTGACATTTATTTGCTATCAATCTTTTTTGTGTTCTTAATTTCAGAATTGAACTGTGAACATAATTCTGCTTGCTTAAAAATATTTGATGAATTCATGATCTTAATTCTTATGTTATGTTAAATCTAAGCTAGCTACAAAGGATCTAAGATAAACTCTTTTATAAACTGGGTTAATTTAAGGGATACTTTACATCAAGTGATTTAAGCAAAGTTGGTATGGACAAGAAACAAGCAGATTATTAAGGTTAAATTTTCTCACTTAAAAATATAATGTAGTAGGTATTTTTTTTTTATTTCAGCATATTATGGGGGTACAGATGTTTAGGTTACGTATATTGCCCTTACCCCCCCTCCCCCGCGAGTCTGAGTTTCAAGCATGTCCGTCTCTCGGATGGTGCACATTGCACTCTTTGTGTATGCGTATACCCGTCCCCTCCTCCTATAGTAGGTATTTTTATTTAAAAATTATCAAATACTTGTTCAGTTACTATGTTCATCATATGCATTATCTCATTTAATCCTTTCAATAATCCTGTTCCTCAGCAAAAGAAGGATTTCAGCTCAGGCAATTGTACTCCAAATCACAGGCACTTCATCAGTGCTCTGTGCAAGAGCCCACGGACCCTGCTTGTCCTGGCTATGGGAGGCTTTAAGGACAGCTCTTCCATCTCCTCTCCAGGAAGCTCAGTACTTGGATTAAATGTAGCGATGATTTCCAAACACAGTTACTTATCCAAATGGATTATTAAAACCATGAATTGATAAATTATAAAAATGAGAAACAAATATCTTCAACTTGTTGACTATTCTGGGTAAATGTCTATTCCCCTCATGTTTTACACTGGTTAAATATCACGCCGACTGTATCAGATCACAAAGTTGGTAATTTCTCCATGTGTTCAGTTATGCAGCATTATTTCTGATATGTTAGTGGTAATTTCTCTCATTTCCAAGTGAAATTTTAAAATACCTAGAAAGTTTATTGGTAATTGAGCCCTCTAGATTTTAGAGTGGGAGTGAACAGGCTTGGGAGATGTTTCTGCAGCCCACTTAGTGGTTGATGAAACATACCGGTTCAACAGTAATTGGAAGTAAATGGGTTTAATTATTGTCACTCTTCTTGAATACATACATATATGTATATTAATACACATATAATGAATGTAATCATTCATGAACTTAGAGTGAATCCAAAGCCATGAATTTTATGTTTTTGCTATTAGACACTTAGTCTCATTTCACATGGTTTGGGATAAATGTGTTTAGAGGATCTTTCAGGTTATGCCTTTCCTTAGAAATAAATCCATAGTTATCAGATATGCAGTATCTGTATTTCCCATTGGTACCTAATATAAAAATGGATTTGCCATACTGTTCAAGTTTTCTAATGTGCTTGTTTCATACACAATTAACAGTCATGTTTCCCAGCATGGGAGCAAGAGAAGCTGAAAACTTGTTCAATTGGTAGCTCAGTTTGTGTCTCACTGTGAAACTATGTTCCTTAACTGTGCTGTTTTTTAGCCTATATCTATGATTTGCATCTGTTTGTAACTTTGAGTTATATATTTATTATCTTACCAACAGCATTGCTCAAAATTATAATATCTTCTTTATTTCCAATGGCTTATCCAAGAATTGTATTGCTGCTGCTGTTTCTGAAGTTTTTGGAAAAAAGAAAAAAATCTATGCGCTCTGAAATGTTTCCTTGAAAATAAATTACAGAGCTTGGAGTTTTTAGTTACTTATTTACCAAGACTCTGAGTTTTAACAAAAATAATTTCTTGAAAATAAATTACAGAGCTTGGAGTTTTTAGTTACTTATTTACCAAGACTCTGAGTTTTAACAAAAATAATTTATCAGAACTTATAGACATGAAAGACAAAATGAATTTTAAATGTAAGAAAGCTAAGGGAAAGGGAAAATAAGAATAAAAAAGTAAAATCAAGCCAAGAATGAGGTTGGTACATAAAAAATTTGCCCTGAGGTTCTATACGCTTGCTAAAGGTAGATCACAAATTTGACAATTTGACTTTAAGCTTTCTAGAAACCAATCAAAGGAGAGAAATGTGATCGATATCTCCAAGGTATAAGGAAATGAGTTGCTTTGAAGAAGCATATTAACTATTCATGAAACCAAGGTTAGAAAACAAATTTTTATATATTTGTATATTCTAAGAAAAAAATTGAAAATGTATTTATCACAGAGTAAGGAATTTCATCAGTCTGCTTTATGTAATGTTCCTAAATACTGAGAGATGATATCTTGCCATGGTACAATGCAATCAAAAGCATTTTTATAAGGGGAAGTACCTATAATATGTGATCCCATCATGCCATCCTTTGCTGGTCCACCTAGTGCTAGGAGACATTTCAGGGTATTGATAAAAGTGAGGAGCAATATCAATTCTGCAAAAGATCCCAAAGCTTCAATGCAAGCTACTTTAAAATACAACCTTAGTTCAATTCACATTCCACTGATCCTTCTTGGAAACTGATGGCATTTTTGCTCCCAAGTGTTATACAAGGGTCCTCATTCCATCACCAGCTTTAGCAAGATCCTACAACTGGTACTAAGAAAGGCCCAGGTAGAGAAGAGCAGAGATTATTTCTTACTCATCACCATAACCTCAGGGCTACTAGTTAAATGTGAGGGCACAAAATAGGTGTTAATACATGTTGCTTTCTATGAAAGCTATTCCCACAAGCTCTAAAATTAACTATTTGAATATAGGCAAATACCTTTGCCTTTACAAGAAAGGATAATAATACTAACCTTGGTGGAAGATACCCAGAACAAGATAAATTAATACAGAAGAACACGTTGGCCAATAATAAGCACTAATAAACATTTGCTGAATCAAAGAATGAACTCTAAAGCATTATACAATGTAAGAGATAAGAAATCGGTGAATTATCTCAGTATGTCACAATAAATATTTTAGTGGCAGAATATCAGTGCTAATATTCTCAGTAATGTTAATAAATAATCGAAGTTACAAGAATACATTTATTTTTCCTCAAAAGACTTAGTGTAAGTATGTTTTTATTTTGAATGGAGAAAAAAAGCAGTTTGCAGAGGTCTTTTTTATTAATTACATAGGCTTTCCTTCCAAAAAGTTGTATCATCGTTATTGTAAATTCTGGTATGAATAGATGGCATATTCTTTATAATCCCTAAATATTTTTCTTCTGTATTCAGATTTTCAACTGGTATTAAGCAGCGGTAAGTTTAAGATTATATTACCTGACATGGTAGATTCTGAATACATTTTGTCCATTAACTAACGATTGATACACAAAAACTTGCTTTCTAAATATACTTAAAATTTTCTAGCCTAATCTTGCCATCATATAATCAAGTTTCTTAGTAAACAATTTATCTACCTCCATATGCAACTCTTCTATAAAATTACAGATTTGCCTCTACTCAACATGATAACATCTTCTTCAATATTGCCTTGGAAATCCAATTTCCAGTATTTGTTCTTAGATCCTCCCATACTATATAACTTAACACTGAGCTAGAGATTTCAAGACTGGCCATAGTTTGGTTTGCACATTCAGAAGCATAATCATAGACATTATCAAACTACTCTTTGACTAGTAACTCTTCCTTTATTCTACTGTTTTGTCTATTTGGACAGAAAACTATTCTAGAATTGAAGAAAGAAAGAATAATGTTATTTTTCAAATGACGTTGATACCATATTTCCATCACTTAGGAGCTATGTGTATGCATGTGCTTAATAACATCATATAGTGTAGTTGTTTTGGTGAACTTTTATTTATGCAGAATGTCATGTTGTTTTCTGCTATTGTCCTTCCTGGTCCACCATTTCCCACAGGATTTTTGCAAATTTTGCTTTTTTTCTTGAGAAGTATATACTTTTTCTTCTAGCTCATCTGTTCTTCTCTTCTTATGCCTATTATTATAGATTTTTTCACACATTTAAAATTTTTATTATCTAAAATTATATAATACATTTAAACGTAATCTCCAATCTATTACTTTCCAATCTGATTTTAGTTAACAGGATCGAACTCCACCAAGTATAATTATTTGGTCTTTTTGGAGCCATCTGTGTATTTCATGACTTTATGATTTCAATTTTAAAATTTTTACTTGTTTATAGCTTTGCCTTATTCAAAAGTGTGGTTTAGGTATTGAAACTGTCAGGAATTTTGGTGGTTATAAATCTGCCAAGTATTTCCAACTTTTCGCCTTTTGGGCCTGTGATATTACATCACCTCCAGGCCCTATTGGGGTTGTAGGAAGGAGGACACAGGACTAGTTCTGCCCAGAGAAATCTGAGCAAAGGTGATGTATGTCAATTCTAAGCCTTACCAGTGCAGAATCTTCTAGAGTTGTCTTACTCTCCAGCACAGTGGCTCATAACATTTATGATGGCTGCCCTGTCAGAACCTGGATCCTTGGGGACTGGGGAAAATGGCAGATTAGTGGTGACCTCCTGGGTCTGTGCTCCCAGAGTGAGAGGCAAAGAATGCGGACAACTACACACAAGTGGATCACTCTTCCACAAGAACAGCATCGTGACTCTGCAGAGAAGCAGCGTGGGACAAGCAGCGCTGGGAAAAAAAAAAAAAAAAAGGTGAAGTAGAGAATCAACCACAAAGTCTGAAGAGTGTGAGATCTACAATAGGGAATAGAGCGTGGGATGGCTGCACCTGTCAGCTGGCCAGGGCAGTGTGATCTGATCCACAGGAGGACGACTGTTCCTCCACCGACCTCTACATCCACTCAGGCAGGGAAGCACCTGAAGTTAGTGCAAAGTTGTGGCATGGGATGACAGGCTGTGTGGAGAAGTGACAATAGTGGGAAACATTTTGAACTCTCTAGTGCTTGGTGGTAGGTCTGTGGGTGTGGGAGGGACTGGTCTGAGTGGACACTTCCCCGGTTTGTAGGAGGGAGTTTGGAGACGGGCACCTAACCTCTGGCGGTCACTGGGATCAGAACAAAGGAGGTGAATGCTGAAAGGGAGGCTCTGCCCCTGGAAACTGCCAAAGAATGGGCTGGTGCAGGGTGGGCCGGAGAGTACAGGACCCTCTACTGGACTGATGTGAGATAGTGGGTCAGGGAAGCAGCTTGTTGAGACAGCCTGCCAAACCCAGCGTCTGTTGCCCCCTGACATGTTGCCTCAAGAGCTGGCTCTTCATGGGTGGGGCTGCCATTTTGGGGGTCCGTAGCCTAGAAACGCTGTGGCATGTTGTAGTTCTGGGCACCACCCTTTCTACAGCCTAGCAGAGCAAGCTCAGGCAGCAATCTCAGGCAACCGCCCTGCCCCTGCCCGACAGAGCAGGTCCTGCCCTTGGAGGAGGGGAGTAACCAGAGAATCCGCTTTCTGAACATCCCTCCCCCAAACCAGCCCCTTGCCTTTTGGCGCTGGCAAGACAGACCCTGCCCTTGGGGGTGCGGAGTAGCCAGAGAAGCCGTGTTCTGGGCTGAGTCCTGCGGAGACCTCAGTCGGCCCTCCGCCCCCAGCCCAGAGGCTAGACTTTCTCTCCAGCAGGGAAGACCCCCGCCCTTGGAGGAGGGATAAATAAGAGAAGACGTTTTCTAGATGGGAAAAATGGTGAATTAGTGGTGACCTCCTGGCTCTCTGCTCCCAGAGTGGGAGGTGAAGAATGCGGACAGCTACACACCAGTGAATTGCTCTCCCACAGGAACAGCATCGTGAATCTGCAGAGAAGCAGTGCGCAGTGCTGGGGAAAAAAAGGTGAATTGGAGAATTGACCACTAAGTTCAGAGAGTGCTAGATACACAATAGGGAATAGAGTGTGGGACGCCGTGCCCGCTGGCCGACTGGGGCAGTGTGGTCTGACCCACAGGAGGACGACTTTTCTTCCTTTGACCTCCACATGCACTCAGGCAGGGAAGTGTCTGAAGTCAGTGCGAAGTTGAGGCACAGGCTGACAGGCAGTGTAGAGAAGAGACAAAGTCAGGGGACATTTTGAACTCTCCAGTGCTTGGTGCTAGGGCTGCACTGGGTGGGGGAGGGTCAGGTCTGAGTGGACACTTCCCGGATATGTGGGAGGGAGTTAGGAGACAAGCTTCTCACCTCTGTTGCTCACCGGGTACAGACCAAGGGAGGTCAATGCCAAGGGAGAGGCTCTGCCTCTGGAAACCTCTGAAGATTCGGCTGGAGCAGGGTGGGATAAAGTTTGTGGGACTCTCTACTGGATGGGCATGAGTCAGCACATCAGGGAAGCAGAGAGGATGGCCGGCGGCTCATTGAGACAGCCTGCCACGTCCAACACCCACTGCCCCCCAACAGTTGCCTCCGGTGCTGGCTCTCCGTGGGTAGGCAGCTGCCATTTTGGGGGTTCATAGCCTAGAAATGCTGTGGCATGTTGCTGAACAGGGCACCGCCCCTTCTCCAGCCCAGCAGGGCAGGCCCAGGCTATGGACTCAGGCGGTGCCACTGCCACTGCCCGGTAGAGCAAGCCCCGCCATTGGAGGAGTGGAGTAACGAGAGAAGCTGCTTTCTGAACATTCTGCACTGAGCCAATTGTCAGCTGCTTACCCTTTCTAGCTGGGCAGTCAAACCCTGCCCTTGAAAAGGTGGAATAATGAAAGAAGCCTCTTTCCTGGCTGAGTTGCCCCACAGCTTTGGAGGAGCTTGTCCCCACCGGGCTACTTCTACCTCTGCCTACCAAACTCCGCCCTTGGAGGGGTGGAGTAACAGGAGAGGCTGCTTTCTGGGCTGAGTTGCCCCGAGGCCACGGCCTTGGAGTAGCTTCCTGCCCAGCCACTTCTACCTCACGCTGACCAGGCTCTTCCCTTGGAGGGGTGGAGTAACCAGAGAAGCCGATTTCTGGGCTGAGTTTCTCCCTGGCTTTGGAGGAGCTTGTCCCCCTGCCCAGCTGCTTCTACCTCACGCCTACCAAGCTCCACCCTTGGAGGGCTGGAGTGCAGAGAGAGGCCCGTTCTGGGCAGCCGCAGCCTTGGAGGAGCTTCTCCCCTTGCCCGGCCATTTCTACCTCATGCTGACCAAACTCCACCCTTGGAGGGGTGGAGAAATGAGAGAAGCTGTTTCCTTGGCTGAGATCTGTGGTCAGCACTTCCCCCCGCCCTTCTACTTGTACTTCAGGCTGACCTGACTAATCCCGCCCTTGGAAGGGTGGAGTAAAGAGAGAAGCCTGGTTCCACACAGTGGCCTCTGGCAACCCCTCTCCCCCAATTCTGCAGCTAGACTTGCTTAACTTCCCCTAAGGTGGGGCAGACCCCAACCCTGGAGGAGGGGAGAAATGAGAGAAGAAGTTTTCTGGACTGGAATGTGTGGTCTCAGGCAATACCCCCTCCCCAGCCTGGCAGGGCAGGCTACACCCTGGGAGGTAGGCAGAAAGGAGAAAAGTCAGTTCCTCTGCATGACTGGGGTGAATCTGTGGGACCTTGGAACTAAGCAAAAGAGGACAGACTGTTTAATCAGATCGGTGGGTTGGTCTTGATCATCTGATAAGAACATAAAACTAGGGCTCGCACTTGGCGCCCAAGTCTCTGCCAGCTCTGAGGCTTGCAGTCTGGGAAGGAAAATCTTGGCCAGAGTCCTCAGAAATTGCACCAATTGACACCCCCCACCTGGGACTGCCTCACAAGTGTGGCAAAGAGCCCTGAATAACATAGTAGCAGCTCTCCCCCAGCAGTAGATCAAGCAACCACAGAAGTATGTGCTCTCAGGCTTGCAGGCACCTGTTGCTCTTCTTACCCCACCTAAAGCGGCAACAGGGCTCAAGTAACTCTTGGGTGAGACAACTCATTTCCCAAAGATTGGGGCACTGCTATACCCCATTTGGGGATTTGGAGCCCAAAACAAAGGTATTGGAATACCTTGATAATTGACTCCTCCATGAAAACTACAAGCAACAAAAGAGAGGGTAACCCCATAGCCCAACACCGTGCCTTCCTTCTCAACCTAGTGGAGGGCAGCTGAATCACTTGCACAAGAGTGATTCACCACCTGGGAGACTAGGCAAGGGGTCCAAACTTACTAATCTCCTTTGGCAAGAGGTGAAGACAACAGGTGAGAGACAACCCAATAGAGTCATACACCTCTAAGGCAATACAGGACCAGAGTGCATCTCCCCAGCACTGTCAAGGAATGTCCCTTCAGGGTTCTGGAGTTAAAGCCATAACCCAGCGCTAGTACCACCAGTTCTTGACAAAGTAGCCTGATGAGAAAGAATCAGCGAAAGAACATTGGAAATATGAAGGATCATAGAGAAAATCTCCCCCAAAAGAAAATGTTCAATCTTCATCAATAGATAACAACTTACATGACATGATTAAATTGACAGAGGAAGAATTCTGAATATGGATTGTAAGAAAATTCAGTGGAATTGAAGATAAAATAGAAACTCAACATAAAGAAACCACAAGAACAATACAGGAAAAATTCTCTAAAGAAATTAAAATACTACAGGAAGGAGGCTTTCAAGGAACTTCAAAACACAGTGGAAAGCCTCAAGAACAGAATGGATCATGCAGAGGAAAGAATCTCAGAGCTTGAAGATAATGCCTATGTGCTAAACAAATCAGATGAAGAAAAAGAACACAGAAACAAGAGAAAAGACCAAAACATACAAGAAATGTAAGATTATGTAAAGAAGCCAAATATAAGAATCATTGACATCCCTGAGAAAGAAGAAGAAATACACAAGGGCTGGAAAACTTATCTCATGGAATACTGGAGGAAAATATGCCTGGCCTGGTCAGAAATCTAGACATCTAGATACAAGAAGCACACAGGACTCCTAGGAGACTCAGTGTGAAAAGGCAATCACCACGTCACATAGTTATTAGGCTGACCAAAGTAAACACTAAAGAAACAATCCTTTGAGTAGTGAGGAGAAAGCGGCAAATAACCTACAAAGGAAAACCTGTCAGACTAACTGCAGATTTCTCAACTGAAACTTGACAAACCAGAAGGAACTGGGTGCCTATCCTTAATCTTCTAAAACAGAATAATGGCCAACCTAGAATTCTTTACCCAGCAAAATTAAGCTTCATCTATGAGGGAGAAATAAAGACTTTCCCAGACAAACAATGATGGAATTTGCAAAGACCAGGCCAGCCCTACAGGAAGTACTCAGACTGGCATAACACACGGGACAGCACATTAGACACTTTACAAAGTAAAATCACTCAAGAGTTAAAGTCTAGCACTTTGTCTCCATGATGGCTCAAGGAGTAAAACAAAACAATAGGAATTTGCCTAACAATATGAATGGAAATCTACCTCAAATATCAATCCTCTCAATAAATGTGAATGGCTTGAATTGTCCTCTGAAGAGACATAGACTGGCAGAGTAGATAAAGATCCACAAGCCTAGTTTCTACTATCTTCAAGAAACACATCTAACCCACAAAGATACTTTCAGGCTCGAGTTCAAGGGATGGAAAACAATCCTCCAGACAAATGGAAATCAAAAGAAAGCCAGAGTAGCTATAGTTATTTCAGACAACATAACCTTTAAAATAGCAAAGGTAAGAAAGGACAAAGATGGCCACTATGTAATGGTGAAAGGGAAGATCCAACAAGAAGACTTAACAATTCCTAATATTTATGGACCCAACTCAGGAGCACCCAGATACATAAAGCAAATCCTGTCTGATCTAAATAGCATGATAAACAATAATGTCATAATAGCCATGGACTTCAACACTCCACTGAATGAACTGGACAGATCTTCTAAACAGGAAATAAGCAAAGAAATGATGGACTTAAACAGAGCTCTATAACAAAAGGGTTTGGCAGACCTTTACAGAGAATTCTACCCAAACAAAGCCAAATCTACATTTTTCTCATCAGCTCATGGAACTTTTGCCAAAATTGATCCCATGCTAGGCTACAAATCAGACCTCAACGAACTCAAAAACATAGAAATAATACCGTGTATATTCTTAGATCACAGTGGTATAAAATTAGTGTTCAATTCCAACAGAAACACACATCACTTCACAAAATCATGGAAATTAAACAATATATTTTTGAATGTCTATTGGGTAAAGGAGGAAATACAGAGAGAAATCAGAACATTCTTTGAACTTAATGATAATGGGGACACAAGTTATCAAAATCTGTGAGACTCAGCAAAAGCATTCTTGAGAGGAAAACAGCATGAAATGCTCACATCCAAAAAGCGGAAAGCTCAAATATCAACAATCCAAACAAACAGTCTCAAGCAATGGGAAAAGGAAGAGCAAATCAACTCAAAACCTAGCAGAAGATAAAAAATAACTAAGATCAAAGCAGAACTAAATGAAATTGAGAATAAAAGAATTATACGGAAGATCAAAAAAACCAAAAGCTGGTTTTTTGAAAAGATAAACAAAATTAACAGCCCTCTCATCAGATTGACAAGAGTTCAAAGGGAAAGGACTCTAATAAACTCAATTAGAAATGAAAAAGGAGAGGTCACAACAGACACCATGGAAATACAAAATATTATCTTTGAATACTATAAAAGGCTATATGCCCCAAAACTACATAATGTGGAGGAAATGGACAAATTCCTGAAAACATACAACCTCCCTTAGTTCACCCAGAAGGAAGTAGAATTCCTGAACAGACCAATATCAAGCACAGAAATCCTAGCAGTAATTTAAAAACTTCCAAAAAGGAAAAGTCCCAGACCAAATGGCTACGCCTCTGAGTTCTATGATACATTCAAAGAAGAACTCATATCTATGCTACATAAATTATTCCACAACATTGAGGAAGATGGTATGCACCCTAACTCATTCTATGAAGCCAACATCACCTTGATATCAAAACCAGGAAAGGACGCAACAAAAAAAGAAAACTATAGACCAATATCCCTCATGAATATTGATGCAAAAATCCTCAATAAAATTTTAGCAAATCGAATCCAACAGCATAACAGAAAAATAATTCACCATGACCAGGTGGGCTTTATACCAGAGATTCAAGGCTGGTTCAACATACACAATCTATAAATGCAATTCACCTCATAAATAAAAGCAAGAACAAAAGCCATATGATTCTCTCCATTGATGCAGAAAAAGCATTTGACAAAGACCAGCACACCTTTGTGATAAAAACTCTTAGCAAAAAAGGCATAGACAAGACATACCTTAAAATTATCAAAGCCATATATGATAAACCCACAGCCAATATCATTCTGAATGGGGAAAAATTGAAACCATTCCCACTTATATCTGGAACCAGACAAGGATGCCCACTATCCCCACTTCTATTCAACATAGTGCTGGAAGTCCTTGCTAGAGCATTAAATAAGAGAGGGGAATTAAGGGCATCCAAATGGGGGCAGAAGAGATCAAACTCTCACTCTTTGCTGATGATATGATATTATATCTAGAAAACCCCAAGGATTCAGCCAAGAGACTCCTGGAATTGATAAATGAATTCAGTAAAGTCTCAGGATACAAAATTAATACACACAAATCAGAGGCATTCTTATACTCCAAAAACAGTCAAGGTGAAACTCAAATAAAAAATGCAGTACCTTTTACAATAGTCTCAAAGGAAATCAAATATCTAGGTATACATTTAATGAAAGAGGTGAGAGACATATACCGGGAGAATTATGAAACACTAAGGAAAGAAATTGTAGAAGATGTAAACAGATGGAAAAATGTACCTTGCTCATGGATTGGCAGAATCAACATTGTTAAAATGTTCATACTACCCAAAGTGATCTAAGAATTAATGCAATTCCTATGAAAGTATCATCATCATTCTTTACAGATCTAGGAAAAATAATTCTATGCTTTGTATGGAACCAGAGAAGACCTCTGCCAAAACCTCTGCTATAGCCAAAGCAATCTTAAGCAAAAAAGAACAAACTGGGAGCTATCAGTCTACCAGACTTCAAGCTGTACTACAAGGCTATAATAACTAAAACAGCATGGTACTGGCACAAGAACAGAGATATAGACCTTTGGAACAAGACTGAGGATCCAGAGATGAAACCATTGCATAATGTCATCTAATCTTTGATGAAGCAGACAAAAATACACACTGGGGAAAAGAATCTCTTTTCAATAAATGGTGCTGGGAAAATTGGTTAACTACATGCAGAAGATTGAAACTGGATCCCCACCTCTCACTTCTTACAAAAATCAATTCACAATGGATCACAGACTTAAACCTAAGGCATGAAACCTTAAGAATCCTAGAAGAAAATATAGGGAAGACTCTTTCAGACATCGGCCTAGGCAAAGAATTTATGAAGACCCCCCAAAGCAATCATAGCAGCTACAAGAATAAATAGATGGGACCTGACCTAATTAAAAAGCTCTTGCACAGCCAAGGAAATTATCATTAGAGCGAATAGACAGCATACAGAATGGGAGAAAATATTTGCCTTCTACACATCTGATAAAGGGCCGATAACAAGAATCTATATAGAACTCAAAAAAATCAACAAGAAAAAATCAAACAACCCCATCAATAAACAGGCAAAGGACATAAACAGAAACTTTTCAAAAGAAGACATAATAATGGCCAGCAAACATATAAAAAAATGCTCAACATCTCTAATCATTAGGCAAATGCAAATCAAAACCACAATGAGATATCACTTATGTCCAGTGAGAATGGCCTTTACCAAAAAGTCCCCAACAAATAAATGCTGGTGTGGATGTGGAGAGGTTGGAACACTCTTACACTGCTGGTGGGACTATAAATTAGTACAACCTCTGAGGAAAAGAATTTGGAAATGCCTCAAAGAGCTAAAAATAGAAATACTATTTGATCCAGCAATAGCACTATTAGGCATCTACCCAAAGAAACAAAAGACATTCTATAATAAAGACATCTACACTCGAATGTTTACGGTAGCACAATTCGCTATTGCAAGGATGTGGAAAAAACCCAAGGGCCCATCAATCCATGAGTGCATTAATAAAATATGGTATATGTATACAGGGGAATACTACTCAATTACAAAAAAATGATGGTGATCTAGCACCTCTTATATTTTCTTGGATAGAGCTTGAGCCCATTCTCCAAAGTGAGGTATCACAAGAATGGAATAATAGGCTCCACGTGTATTTGCCATCAAACTGGCACTAACCGATCAACACAACGTGTTCACACAGCAGTGATATTCATTGGGGGGTGGGAGGCTGGGGATGGGTAAACTCACAACTAATAGATGCAGTGAGCATTGGGGGAGGGGAAGGGCATGCCTCAAATCATGGCTTGGGTATGGCAAAGTCATAGCATGTAACCAAAATATTTATACTCCCATAATACCTTGAAATGAAAAAGAATAAGATTTGGGAGAAAAAAAAAAATAACACCTGGATCCTTGAGTCAGCTCATTCAGCAGAGCCCCCTGCTGGCTGGCAATTAACATGTATCATCAACAAAAATTAATTTTTTTAGGCCACTGAGATTTTGGGTTGTCACTAAAGCATAACCCGATTTAGATCGACTGATAAAGGTTCTTGGTTTTGACAGTTTTGGGATGGTACTGGACAATATTTGAGATTGCAGCAAACACTGCCAGTATTCCACTCAGACCCTACTGATCCCATCTACAGGCTCTGTGCACCCTTTTCCCCACTTTCTACGTGCTCTTGTATCTAACAGCGTGCACTTGCTGTTCTCTTCAGAGAACTGCCCTCCAGTTACTGGAGCCACTTTCTCTTAAGAGCAGACAAGCCAATGACTGACTGGCTAATGAAATCCCAGCTTCCTTACATCCAGAAAGGGGACCCTTATGATGAACTTACATTCTAGAGCTTCCTTGTAGGATCAGTCTGAAGCTACCCTCTGCGGGACCTTGCCTGAGATCTCCGCCTTTCTTAAATGTTTTTTTCTCTCTATGCTCTGATTCCCTTCTAAGTTTCTCATGGGAATTCTTCCTCAATAAATCACTCGCATATGTGGCTCATGTTAGAGTCTGTTTCTGGGAAATCCTACCTAAGACTTGGAATGGAATACATATTATATGTAGTTTCATAATAACACTTAAGGGAATATGTTTGCCTAGACATTAACTTATCTTATCATGGTATGTAAAAGGACATCAAACTTGTGAATGCTATTTTTCAGATTTTAGCCATTTAAACCAGAATTTTTGTCATGTTTAATGTGCTGTTCTTTGCCAGATCAGAACATATTGCTGCTTAACTTTTCTTAGGCATACTTCTTATATCATCATTACATCTTTTCTCCACTTTGGGTAGTGGATTTGTAATAATTCTGTTTACTATCCTCAAACATCTTCAGACCCTGAATACATAATGAAATATACTTGAGGTTGGGGCAAGGCCTGTGATCACATAACAGAGCAGATCTCACAGGCCACATAAAGTTGAAATTTACCAATTTACTTTCATTACAGTAATACTCCAACAAATTGTTGTAATTGACCATTAATGATGATGACATAAAAATAAAGGGGGAAAACACTTCTTTCTTCTGATGATATTTCTTTGGCTTGAACTGTTAAATGTTCTTAATGATATTTATCTTTTCGATGAAGATATTTTGCATACTAACCTCCTTGGCATATAATTCTGATTTTGATTTTTTCCTTGTTTTACTTTTGAAATTATATTGAGACCTAATTATGTATTTGTTTAAATAATAAAATGTTTTAGCAATGTATAAATGTGGAATTTACTTTTAAACATTATTACATGCTTTTAGATTACAGGAGGAAAAGCCAACTGGAAGCAAATCATCCAAACTAAGCCACTGAAATAATGAGAATGCTTTACTTCATCTTCTTCTAAAGTAACAGGGTTCATGTGGACAAAACAGAGCATCATCAGTATCCTTCGTTTGGCTGTGTTTCAGCCTCTGAAGAAATGGTGAATATTCTCTGTTGGGACATGTCACTTATCATGAGCTAGAGGTCTTTGAACTGTATTTAGTTGGTCAAGTAAGAAGGAAATTGTTGAGATCTCATGTATATTCTAGTTAATGAAGTAGAGTGCCTATAAATTTAATTACCCTTTATCTCTTTATCACTTGTTATTTCTATTTTTTCCTCCTTAGATCACTTCTTAATTTATATTTATGTTTAGTGAGCAAACATAGATGTTACAAGCAAATATTTAGGTGCTGTAAGTTTAACAGGGTTGCAAGTGAAACTTATCTATCCTTTATACCACTGAGATAGAGTGCAGGCTAGACAATAAATGATGTATCTGAATACAGCAAACATTTGGAAAATACCATAACTACTTAATTTTAACATATACACATATATTTTGACTTAGCCTCTTAATTTTTAGGAATTATTGTACAAAAATAAAAGTGATAATACATAAAACACATATGCAATGAAGTTTATGTTACTCTTGGTGGGAATTGCAAAACTTGGACATAATCTAAATATCTACAAATTGGCAAATGGTACATTGTTACACAAGTTGCAGTAAAGTTATAATTGGGAGTATTTTGCACTAATTAATATAAATGAGTTAAAGTAATATGTCCTAACCTAAAAAGATACACTTGATATGTCAGAGAAGTTGCAAAAAAAAAATGAGCATTGTATGAACCAATTTTTATTAAGAAAAAAAATCTCTCTATATTATTTTGAATATAGAGGCATACCTCAAAGAATACACTCTAAAATTTTAACACTGTATAACCTAGGGGTAACAAAGCTGGGAAAAATTGTTGGCTAATAACATTTTAATGCCTTTGTATTATTTAGCATGTACACATTTCTCCTGTAATTTTTAAAAACGATGAAGAACATAAAGTGTTTTAAAGAAAAGTGAGGAATAAAGATAAATAAGTGCATCTGCTTCTTTTATTTAAGAAGTTCTTTTATGATGAAATTATTCTTTTCTAGGGTAAGTATATCTATTTTTCTCTAAGGTTTCTATTTTTGGCTTTTGACACCAGATTTCTTTTGGAGTATATATGTAGAAAGACCGATTTCAGACCTTATTTATATGCAGCACCCACAAATGTAATATATGATGTAAGGAGATGGAACTAGCTATGCAAAGATGGCCAAATAAATTCCTATTTTCCATGTCACTAAGCAGAGGTTGCTCCTCTACTCAATGAATCCAGCTTCATAGAAACAAAGAGCACAGATTGCCCAAGTGGTTATTTTGTGGACATCACTAATGCTCACTAACACCTCCGGGTCTATGCTTCATCTGGAAATGCAAAACGATTGTGATTTTCTAGTCCGTTAAAATAGGTGATGACATGAGACTTACTTTGGACAATGACATGTAAGCCAAGATGGTTAGTATTATTTCCAAGTGAACAAGTAATAAACCGTGTTTCTGTTGTTGCTCATTACCACAGCATAAACTGTGGCCTGACTGATAACAGTTACTGAACAAACTTGAGCTGTCTTCAAAATATTTTGACCCTCTACACTAGGAGTTTTCAGAGTTTTTGTAAGCAGGAGACACACTTTTAGAATTACCTATAAAAATTTGCAATTCCATTGTTTTACCCAATGGGCTTTTCCCATAAGATTGATCTAGGTTGGTAACTTGACTCAGTCAATTACTTGGTAATATTTTACAAACTATTTCACTTCTCTGGCCCTCAGGTTCCATCAGAAAAATGAAAGTATGTGCACCATGTCACGTGGTTATGTGAATTAAATAAAATAATGTTTGTGACCCAGCACTCTATGCATAATGTGTTTTCAAAACTGTTAGTCTTCTGTTTGGAAAATCCTTGTGAAATATTCTAAGTGGACTTGAAAATAGAGAGAAAGAGAGCTTTAAGATAAGGTGAAGAAAGGTGTTATTGGTAATGGGAACTCCCATTACACCCAATTTGAGTAACTATGCCCATTGGGGTTCTAGAATAACATTGGAGATGAGCATGTCTCCTTTGGAACCTTAGATGTTTAATTGAGTTCATGGTATTTATCCCATCATGGGAGAAAAGCTAAAGATTTCTCTCATGTAGCTCAAGTCAATATATTTGACTGAGTCCTATTTAATTCTCTACTTCATTTTAAATTTATTGATATATGATCCTCTCTCTGTTTGAGCCCCTCGCCCATCATTTTCTACCACACAGGTGTTAATCTCTAAGGTAAGCAGAGTATTGCTCTCCTATCTGCCAATGCTCTGCTCCTTTCCAAGACAGCAACTACCAAGAGAGATATGAGCAGACGGCAGAGGAATTTGTGCACACACTGAAATTCTTTAGGTAGAAACACAGACCAGAAAAATGCTGGTAGTTATGGCTGGTGGGAATTAGAGCAGTTCATGCATGCCATTCATGCATGTACCAGGCAATGGAGCAATGAGGGAAGGAGAGCTGCCAGCTCAATAAACAGAGCTGCTTGTTTAACTGAATGACGCAGGTCACTGAGAGTTGAGGTGGAACCTGCTCAGTAACTTAACTTCCAGCTACAGATCTTGGAAAGGTATCTTACTATTGCACATCTAGTCAGATTGAGACAATTCAAAATGAAAAGTTATGATATGGTGGTTGATGGCTAAAATGTCTATTCTGAAAGATTACTCCAAGCCAATCAAAGTGTTTCCATTTCCCCTTGCCAGAAATTAGCATGAAAGAGAATCTAGGAGGTGCTTCTGGCAAATATTCCCTCACTCCTTCAGTCTTAAAGAGACTGTCAAGAAAGAGACGTGTTTTTATTCCTCTAAACATTGTCATGTTTGGATAAGATGCCTGGAGCTACTATATTCACTTTATGACTATAAGGGTATCATTTTGAGGACAAATATGACACACTGAAATCTTTGATGATATGGATAAACTTCTGATTATACTGATCTTGGAATTGTACTGTTAGAGATTTCTCGTTATGTAAGATGATAAATTTTCTTATTGCTTAAGAAATTGGAGTTGGATTTTTTGTTTTGTGTGGCTTTAGGTATTTAAATTAATGTCTAGTTGGATTAAAAATTGGATTTGGGTTAGATTTCATAATTATTGAAGAATCAAACAAGTACTTATCGAGTTTATTACATGCACTTTGCAAAAGATAGCCAATAACAAAGAATACAGATTTAATCTGTTTTCAGATTTTGAAATTGAATAAGTAATTAGACAATTAATATGCACTAAAATACAGTGTTAGATGTAAGCATATTTCTGACACACATGAGAAGAGGGCTTGATCCAGTCTTGTAAGATCAAGGAAAGCTTTTCAAAGAATAAAACTTCCAATCTGGGATCAAAATGATGAAGAGATGTTGGCTAAGGGTGTGGAGGGATAGTAGTCAAGACTGTTTTCTTGTGGCAAATGACAAGAAGTTATTGGCTATGGTAACCAGAAAGACCAGTGGTTTACTAAGGTGCGTTTATACCGAGAGGATCAAATCATCCTCAGAAGCAGCCTTAACAGTTTGGACAACCAGAAAGATGACATTGCCATTTGAAAATGTAGCGACGAATAAAAGTTTCAGTGGGAATATTAAGAAGCTCAATTTTGGACATACTAATTTTGAGATGCCAGTTATATTTCCAGATAGGGAATGTAACAGAATACAAATCTAGAGTTCAGGGAAATTTTCTTGACTGTGGATACAAATTTGTGAGTTGCTATTATACTATATATACAGGCAGTATTTAAGTCAATGAAGCTCGGTAAGATCAATGTAGGAGTAAGGATAGAGACAAAACAGAAAAGGTCCAAATAATGAGTTTCTGGGATTCCAATGTGCGGCAGTTGGGTAGACAAGAGAAAACCTGTAAAGAATATGAAAATGAGCAGCTACGGATGTAGAATACAAATCAGGAGACCATGGTCTTAGAAGCAGAGATGTAAATATGAAAAGTGGAGAGAATGAAAGAGATTTCCACAGGCCCCCTCCATCAGCCTGCACCGATGCCTAAATATTCAGCCTTCTCTCCTGTGTTTGTGAATGAACCTTCATATTCCTAGAAGGGGCCTTCTCTCCCTTTCCTGTACTTTCCCATCCTCTTTGACCTGGAAAACAACAGTTTGAGCTAAATAAAGAGGTTGTGCTTTATTTGCTGGGTAAAAGTGAGGAGAAAAATTAACAATACTGTAGAAAAAT